>JAUNZM010000311.1:0-105000 GCA_033459285.1 Clamator glandarius | reverse complement strand
TCTGTATGTTTTCAGTTGTGGATTGCTACCTGAGACTGGTTTTTCCCCTTCTTCTTTTTTTTTTTGCAGGTTTGCATAGCATCTTAGCTGAACAATGGAAAAATCACCACTAAAGACAGTCAAGAATTTGTATTAATGAATATTAAAACATTTTAATTCACACTGAAACAGTATTCTATGAACTTTTTCAGTGCAATTTAACTAAAAAACCAAACATAAGCAGTATATAACTTTTTTCAGGAATGGGACCCTTAGGCTTATGCAGCTGAGCATGTTTAGCTAGCCAAGTTTAAATATTTTTAGAACTGATCCTGGAACTGAGCAGCCTTCATCACAGCTCAGCATTTAAAATGATGGATGTGATACATATTTAATACAATAAAATGGCCATTTATATGCTCATATTACGCACAAGGGAAATACTTGTAGAAAAGACTGCTAGAATAAAAAGGAGTCCATGTTTTTATTGCTGTGCAGGACATTTCGGTACCCAGCTCTCATTAGTGCTGACGGGTGTTACGAGCCCAAGTATTTTGTGCATCAGTGGGGCAATACATATTTAGGGATCTAGTTCAGGAGAATGGGGTCCCGGCACATGCTGAGCTTCAAGAAATTCCACAGGTTTCCCCTGTGCAGTTGAATGATAAGGGAGAACCTCAGTCCAGAGCTATCATATCATGGCTTCAGCCAAGCAAGCCATTACATAGTGCATTCCCCAACCATACAGAAAATATGGATATAGCAATGATACCATGAAGTTCCAAAGAAAGCTGCCTGAATTTCCTTACTTCAGATATACCTAACTGGACACCAAGATTTCTGAGCAGGGAGGAACCCTATCTCATATGGCTAGACTGTCTTTTATCATCTCAATGGCACTTGAAGTGTGAGAGAAGGGGGTGTGAAAAAATGAACCTAAATTAATTAATTAATTAATCTCCAAGAAAATGTATGCAGTAAAAATAAGAAAACTAAAGCAAACTACCAGCAGCACCATAACAAAAGAAGGCTGAGGTAGACAGAGCAGGGGGAAAGCAATAAGATCACACAACATGCTATGCTATCTGAATACATCCATATCTACAGTGTTGACAAGCGTGGTTGGTCTGGTCCATCAAAGAGATGATCACGTGCAACTGCATAGTTGTTATTCAGTCCTTTCAGTTTACAATTAAACATGCCAATTTGAGCTACTAACAACCCTCCTGAATGTGGACCACAGTACCCTTGGGAAGAAGTCTGTAGGATGTTCTTACGTTATCCTCCGTTCGTTCTGTCCCCCATCCCCCTCCTTTTTTTTTTAAGGGACTCACTGAAAGCCTCTTTTCACAAACAGGAGTCTCTGTTGAGTTTTGATGGCTTTTGATCAGGCACTAGCCCTTCAGCACTGCCGGCCACTGTGGCAAAATTGACCACAGCAGCATTAAATTATTCTGACTCATATTGCTGGCTGTGCAACTAAGAACCATAACATCTGAAGACACTCCTAAGATAATTTCATGGCACAGTAGAGAAGGACACCTGAGCCTAACTTCTTTTTAACTACTCATAGTATACGGAAATCTGTTAAAATCTGACCAACAGCCTAGTTTTGCATTTGCATATCTGACTATAAAGCTGTGCTACAGAATCATCTGCTTTAATTGTTAACATCACATGTTCTGGCTTAATAGCTCAACTTTTACAGAGGATATTGTAACTTTGAGATCCTGTTCAATGGCTGTTAATACCACTTATCAAGTGCGAAATACTAAAATTAAAACTAAAACTATTTGTTGACAGGAAGAATAAATCTTAAAAGACCTATAATCTAAATGCATTTTGTTGAGTCGGAAATGCTTCACAGTACAAACAGCAGCTATTGATTTAGCAAATTAAGAAAACCAGAATATACATTGGAACTCATTTAAATGTCCTAAATTTTACTTAATAGTACAAGCTGCTGGCTCTGCAAAATTCTGGAAATGCACCCTGCCGCTTTTACTAATTGGTGGGAAATGCAGGCCTATGTCAAAGACAACTAATTGTCTGATGAAAATAGCCTGTTTCTGACATCAGTACATACCATATCCCTGTATCACATGAGGAGAGTTTCAAAAAGGTGTTATATATTGTCATGGTAATTATAATTGGGTTATATGTATCCAAGGTACAGAACCCATACAAGGTGATGGCATAAAAGACGGTCTTATAAATGAGACTATAGTGCATTTAACTAAACAATTGCAAGCAGAATAAAGAGCTTAGATAAAAGTGTGTATTATGCAGATGTTAGAAACCTGTGTCTCAGAGAAGACACTATTTTGACCATAATGCATTCTGTCATGTGAGATAAAATGCAGAGAACATTTACATTTCTCCCACTCACTGAGCTTCCACCACACAGCTTGCATTTTTCTCACATCAATAGACATCTTTTTAAATATTATATTCATGTCTGTCTCTCTTGATGGCAAATAAAATTCAATAAATAAAATACTTTATGATAAATATGTTAGATTTAAGAAGCAGTTGTGATAAACTGCGCAGATTTACAAAAATGATTTGTTAAAAACAAATAAATTTAACAAGACATGTACACAAGCTCAAATTATATTAATATATTGTAGATGATGCACAATAACATAATGACCCAAAAGGGCATTTGCACAGTTTTTCACACTGCTTAACTTACTGCTAAGTAAGACAAATAATCAACAGATCTTGGACCCACTGCCTCTGTGGATCAGATCAACATATGACTGCTGCAACAGCATGAATTGCCAGGTCATTTCTAACCAGTCACAGTTACAAATAGCTGCAGTATAGCAGGGGACATGTTCACCACAAAACCATCAACAAGTCTAATGTCACTTAGAATATGGTTATAGATCACTAAATATTTCTACCAATGCTATAACGCACAATACACTCTTTTGCTTTCACCCAACCAGATTGGTGTACTTGGCAAACCAATAATTTGTAATAAAATATAATTATTGAGTACAATTTACATGTCCCACTGTACAATAGTACAATAGAGCAGAAAGGAAGCAGTCTAGGACGTCCCTGGAGAGTGTGGAAGACAACTTCCTTGCACAGCTGGTGAATGAACCAACAAGGGAAGGTGCCCTCCTGGACCTGCTGTTTGTGAACAGAGAAGGCCTTGTGGGGGATGTGGCAGTAGGAGGACGCCTAGGACTAAGCGAACATGAGATGACAGGGTTTTCTGTTCTAGGTGAAGTGAAGAGGGTGGTTAGCAAGACAGTAGCATTAAATTTCCAGAGGGCAGACTTTGAACTCTTCAGAAGGCTGGTTGGCAAAGTCTCATGGGAGACAGAGAAATGTTTATGGGCTCTTGGGTGGACTACAGGAGGGAAGTGAGATTGTGTAGAGAAAAATCAGAAGGGCAAAGGCTCAACTAGAAATCAGATTGGCAAAGTCTGTGAAAGATAACAAAAAATCTTTCTTTAAATATATAAATAATAAATGAAGAACTAGGGAGACCATACAGTCCCTGTTGGACACAGAAGGAACAACAGTGACAGGGGATGAGGAAAAGGCTGAGGTACTTAATGCCTTCTTTGCCTCAGTCTTTAATTGTAAAGAAAGTTGTTCCTTCTTTGTACAAACCCCGGAACTAGAGGAGCAACATGAGGCTCCCATGGTCCAAGAGGAGGTGGTCAGAGCCTTGCTAGCCCGACTAGACACCCACAAGTCTATGGGGCCAGGTGGGATTCACCCGAGGGTATTGAAGGAGCTGGCTGATGTGCTGGCCAAACCCCTTTCCATTATCTTCCAACAGTCCTGGAAGCCTGGGGAAGTTCCACTGGACTGGAGGCTGGCTGATGTTGTGCACGGAAAGGGTGATTGGGCACTGGAACAGGCTGCCCAGGGAGGTGGTTGATTCACTTCCCTGGAGGTGTTTCAGGCACGGGTGGAAGAGGTGCTGAGGGGCATGGTTTAGTGATTGATAGGAATGATTGGACTCAATGACTTAGTGGGTCTCTTCCAACCTTGTTATTCTGTGATTCTGTGATTCCACCTTTTTTCCATGATGTCTATTTCTTAAATATTATTCCTGGCTTTTGTTTATTTTTGGTTTTAAAATTGTAGAGCATATAAAAAGTAAAGAATGTTGCTGTGTCACTTAATTGTTTTTATTTAATTTTTTACTTATTAGTTTCCTACTTTTTTCTTGGTAACTACTTAAAAAAAACGTGTTTATTGTTTCATTGTTATTTCCCTTATGGAACTGCCAAGAAAGTCAAATAGATCATGTGCCTTTTGCAGTTTTTTAGAAATGTAAAATAAGGAACAGCCCACCACCAACACAAAGAGTTTAATATAGACAAGACAAGAGAGTAGTATTATTAATATTATTATTATTATTGTTGTTATTTACTTTATAATGATGAAATATAAGGCATAGAATGAGGAAGCTATTTCCATAACATCACACAGAATAAAATTAACCTAGACCTCTCAATTCTCATTCCAAAGTCTAAACAACATCAACCTTCCTGTAATTTTGAGGTTATGAATCATACTTCCCAAAAATTGTGACTCAAATATACAGTTTCATCTCTACATGTTTAAACCAGGGGGAATAGGCTACATACAGAGACCACAATGAAAAACAGTTTCATAATTATAACCCTATATTTGGTAGAGAAGCTTAAATGCAGTCACCTGGACTTATGAATGATAACTTTCAGCTCAATATATTTCTACATTTTTTTTAATGCTATAAATACTTCATATGCTTCAAAACTGAAATTAGATATGTCTTGAACATTTAGAAAAAGGTCTGCTTATGATTAGCAATTATTAATCTTAGGGACAAACTTGCTATAGTGTTAATACTCATGAAACTAATCCTTACAAGTTACCTAATTAGGCTGACTAGTCCTATTTTTTCTCCACCTAGGTTTTTGTGATGCCTCAGGTGCTCCTTATTGAAATCTCATATGCTTCTTTGTACATATGCATGTACATATGCACGTAGTAGAACCAGTCTCCTTCACAAGAAGGATTTCTATTTACAGCCCTGTTTCCTTGACCTTGCCTTTCAGAATCCTGTCATAGAGAGATACAGAGGAAGTGATAGGAATGGCAAAGGAGATGCCTATACAGACTATTACTCATTGTAATATTGGTTTTGCGTAACTATTACTCCTCTCATGATTGCTGTCATTTTGATTACTTCAGTGTCTAGGACAAAAGTCACTCTGCAATGTTAAGTCTCAAAACAGAGATTTTTTTTCTATTTTAAGTTTATAAATCCACTAGGACTGATGTATTTAGCTTTCAGAAATATAATTCTGGTTTGCTTACATGGTCCAGAACTGCAGTTTTCAATATCTAATGTCCCACATGGCAAGACATGAAAATTTTTCACATTTAAAGATCTAGTCTGAGACTCAGATGACCACAGTTTCAGCTCCCTATAGTGTCAAAGACACTTCAGATTAGATCCACAAAGGCATCCCCACATAGGATAACTTATAAAAATACGATCTTCATTTCAGGATCTAAGCTGATTCTGCAGTAAGTTTAAATGATAATCACATCAGGACTTCTGTGGACACATGGCCCCTGCTGCTTTACCCCCTTGGCTCTATGAATCCTGTTTCTTTCTGATCAGTGGCTCTGTTTCCCCAGAAAAGTTACAGAATATTCTGGAACCTTGTTTCTAGACTTAAATCAACAGTATTGCCTTTTAATGGTAAGCTGAATTTAAGAGATGCACTGCATCAAGGCTACTACCTCTTGGTCTAGTTTTCTGTCTCCAGAACTATCATATAAACAGGGAGTCTTGTCCCAGCTATGACATCTGATTTTTAGTGTAAAAAGTGAGCATGATTTACAGCACACATATTGTAAAATTTTCTACAGTCTTGCATGAAATTTTACAACAAAATCGACAAGACAAGTCCCATAACACTCTGGCAGGGCCTAAGAAGCAAAGTCTGCAGCTTTCCACCTTGTCTGCAGCTGCCACACCTGTTTGTGTCTTTGTTACATTACCTTCAAAAGGGGTCCTGAAGCAGCAAAAGGAAACCTTATGCTGGAAACAAGCAGAGACCTGAGGGCTCTCCCAGCCCTGACTGCCCCCACTCAGCCTCCCTTGGATCTCCTCAACTCTGCTCGTCACCCAGGACCCCGTGGAGCAGAAGGGAGGTTCAAAAGACCTGCCAGCAGTGAGAGCAGGTGGCTCTGGAAGCCCATAACTGAAAAGGCAAACAGACTGAATGCAGACACTGGATTAGGAAACTTATAGAAGAAGAGACAGCCCAAACCCTGCTACTGTCAGGGCAGGTAATATTACTTTAGAGACTTTGTCTTCTGAATTTGCTTTTAAGTTTGTTCAAGTAGAATCTAGCTTTAAAGGTTGTGGGGGAGTGTATTGTTTTGCCATTAATGTGTTTTAAAACAACACATTTTGGCTCTTTGTGTTGTTCACTTAAAGGAAAAAGTTCTGGCAGACATCTCTGACAGAGTACAAGTCCTGTTACATCTCTGAGACGAAACAAATTTCTACTGAGTCCTTATTCACCACCTTACTCCATTCCTGCCTAGTGCAAAATTATTTTCAATTTATATGTCAGTCTGTTGCACTTTACTGAACTCCTCCCTCTTCCATCATATGCTGTACTACGCAAGACAGCCTTGCAGGTGGCCCAGTGCAGTAGTTTGCATTTCACTTTCTCAATGCAAAAAACTTACTTTTATGATGAAATAATGCTGTGATCCAAGGGAATATGCTTTAAGAACTACTTTAAAATGTGTCTTAATCTGGAAAATATATCCATTATGTTTGACTTTGGCAAGACCTGCTAGTTATTTCAACAAAAATTTTGGCCTACTCAAGATTTGCACCTTTATATAGACTTAATAACCAATAACTTGTGAGAACATTTTTGAATTACAGAAAAAAGTCACAATACTGGCACAAACATCTCTGTGTTCATATCCTTAAGGTCATATAAAATACGCCACAATTCTCTGACAATGTCTTTGAGACAGTGAGGTTGCTTTGGGAAGTTCTCTGCCCCCCTGGATTGTTATGGAAATAGTTAAAATATTGAACTGAATTTAAGGAATTATACTCTAACATGTCAGTCCTGTTATAATTTGGAGACAATGAATAATATATTCCAGACAAAGTGAAAGCAGCTATAGAAGTAAACTAAAATAGGAAAATTACGCCCACTAGGCATTTAAATTTCGGAGCTGAATAAATTATCCATACATTAAAAGGTTCATATATTTCGAAGAATGCTTAAAAAAGTTTAAAAAATAACTGAGAAAATGTAACAAAAAGCAGAATAATTCCAAATGTGATCAAAGCTGGTGTGGAAACCTATTAAATGCATATCCTTGTTGCAAAAAAAATTATACCGCTTTCACAGATTCTATTCTTTTAGCAGATATTCACTTAGAGCCTTTGCTGTTTTATAGGGAAAAAAATCATTAAAACTAAGATTTGTATCCATTCAAATTTCTATTGCATTTTTTCATCTTTTGGCACAATGGACATTTATTGTTTTTAATCAAGTGTACTCTTTTATCCGGTATTCTTCCAAAAGGATTTCCATATATTCTTGTATGATTCAGTTCACTTACAAATCTATTAATTAAAAAGCACACTCAGAATATTTGATGAAAACCAAAAATACTTCAGTGGTTTTCTCATCATGCTGAAAAGCTGATTCTCCCAACATACATCAAGGCCCTATTTGTAACTTCATACACATAGCACTTTCAAAGTTGCACTACTGCAACAGATTTTGTGAACTGTCATTGTCCATTTTGTAACAGATTTTGTTAAAAATATCTGAGTAGAGCTTCATGCTTTCCTTAAGGTGGTTTCAGAATCAGGAATAGAGATGTTCTTATTCATGCCAAGACTTTAGAACTCTGCAAACAATTTTTTTCAGATTTCCAACAAACTGAACTAATGATATATACTTTCAAGTGAGGAACAGACTCATCACTATTTAATATTGCTCTTTAACAGAGATTGCATTACACTTCTCAGCTTCAAAAGGGATGCACTTCACCTTCAAGTGATGCCTGCTAATATAATTGACACTGATGCAACAGTAACGTAGTTTGGTAGTTTTCTTATGTGGCCAGTAGTGGTTGCAGAGCAACACCCAACAGACTGCAAGCCTGGCTGGTCACACAAAGGTGGATTTCTGAGACAAGCATGAAAGCATTTTAGGACCTTACAGAGCACCAACAATATCTCACTTCACTATCTGACTTCTGAGGAGCTCTTGTGTAAAGGTACCGCGTATGAGAAAACACAGTGAGCCTGTTTGCTTCTTGCAAATGGCTTGTAGTCATGACATTTAACTATGTGATCACAG
The DNA here is from genome assembly GCA_033459285.1 of Clamator glandarius. Taxonomy (NCBI): domain Eukaryota; kingdom Metazoa; phylum Chordata; class Aves; order Cuculiformes; family Cuculidae; genus Clamator; species Clamator glandarius. The sequence goes on along the minus strand of JAUNZM010000311.1, from coordinate 96,643 downwards.
GAAGACATCCATACAATAATGTATATTAGAAAATATTTCATACTAAGAAAAGTTCAGCTAGCAGACTGTCACATTTAAGCCCACCTGGCCAAACTCGGCAGGTGAAACCATGCAGCTGAGTCCCCAAAATCCCTTCCCCTCCCCACATCCCATAGGAAAAGGTGAGAGGGAATTAGAGGTAAAAGACTTGCAGGCTGGAAACTAGAACTACAGCTTTAACTATATATATTATTTTATTTGCCATACTGTATAGACATAGCACTCTAAATTTAACCAGTTTACATTCCAAGCACTTCCTGGGCACCTGCCTATGAATGAAACATATGCCAGTGAACAATAGGTACTCTATAACTGTTCTTCTGTGCATCTGTGTGTGTGTGCAGCAAGTGTGTCTCTGTGGGAGATAGCTTACTAGATTTGGAAAGCCAGTTGCATTGTATCCACTATGTTCCAAGGACTTCAAAGGGACTTAATGCATAGTAGTTTGAATGCTCTGAATCTAACACTCATTTACTGCCTATCTATTCTGCTTATAAAGGCCATGATAAAGCCACAAGTGATGTAAGGTCAAATCTCTGTTAAAAATCATTAGATTAAAAATCAGTATGATGTTTCCCATTATTTAAAACATAATGAGAATTAACTAAAAATCATTTGAAAAGCACTTCACTTATTAACATATTTAAAGCTATCTGTGCTCAGAGCTACTGTAATTGGGGTTGTATACCTCTGAAATATCTAAGTCTTGCTTGCTTATGTGTAATATATGGACAGAAAAAAATGTTCCAAAGTGCTGTGTTCTTTCTGAGGATGAGTAAACACATACAAGATACACTATCAAGAAAGCTTTATAGCATGGAATCCAGACAAGGCTGGATAAAATGCAGCAATTTGTGCTTCTTAACTTCGCTGGTCAAGTTTCATGGAAATTTGTGAGTTTGCTATGAAATGATATAACTAAGTAATTATACAATAGTATGTCACCAAAGAAACCATCCATTCTGCCTTTGAATGCATACTGAACGTAGGTCTTTGAGATACGCATTTCAGTCACTGATTTGATATTTGTAACATGTATTGTTGTGGCTAGTAAAATTCAAGTTTTTCGTTTTGTGAGAGCCACTTCTCTACCTGTAAGTTGCAGCAGAATGACTATACAAGCTCCGAGTGTAGAATTTTTTGCCTAATGATTCATTCACATCAATAAAAGTTCTAATGCAGACATAATTATATCAGTGTGCCAATTCCTACAATTTTAAAAGCTTTCCAACTCCTAGAAGGAGAATAGTTTTAAAAAATGGTTGTGTCCCTAGAAGTGCCCTTTCTTTGATGATTTGCAGAAGCAGGAATGCATGATCTCAGAGCAAGTTATCAGGAATATCCTTTATTGCCTTTTGGAACAAAAGTATGTAGACTTTATGCCTCCAAAACTGAACTCATGATCCAAAGTTAAACTTCATAATTACACAGAGCAAAAGGGGATGTGGTTTCTGGTTGCACATGGCTACTGCCCCATCCATACACTGGGTGCCTCTGGCTGCAAAGGACCATGGATTTGTAGCTGGGTTAGGAGAGATTTGGGACAGGTCAGAGTGCTTTTCTGAACTGTGATGGAAAGAAAATGTTACATTAATATGTGGCAGGAACCGTCCAGGCTGTTGCTGAAGGATTAATGAAAGACATAAAACATGGATGTTCTATAATTTCCCATCTAAAGTGGCAGGCTGGATATTTGAATTGCTCAGAGACAAGGATCCTGTATTATCCAAAAGAGAAATTTTGTGTTTTGGTTAATATGTAGGGTCCTTTCCAGGAACCTGGTGAGTCCTGGGAAGAAGCTATAGATCACTTAGACATCCTTGCATTTTATAAGGCCAGACAGTTTCAGAATTGGGATTTGTATGGAAGAAATTATTGATGGATTATTCAGTGAAGTTAATGGAATTGTAGCACAATCAAACAATAACCCTTCACATCTAGTATTTTTCTGCATATTCAGCATACCTTATTCTTCACTTTCTGATGCATGCAAGTAGCTAAATAGTATAAATCATCATTTTACTGATCTAAATGAATCCTCACCAGATAGCTTTAACTGTTTTTATTACACCAGTATAGTACAGCTCCAACTTAATCCCAGTGGATAATTGAATTGAAGAAAGGTTTTAAAAGGATAAAGAAGGGTGGATTTTAATTTTTATTGATAAAAGATGATGGGTAAAATCTGCAAACTGAAGAGCTGAGCACTCAGGTTGCAGAAGCTTGCTTTGTATCTTAGTTTCAGCTGAGGAGCCTAGAAGTAATGCTTTTCTATTTTAAAGAAAAATAATTTAAAAAAGAAAAAAAGCTCTATTTTCCTCTGAAGTGATGTGATTTCTTTCACATGTGTCTTTTCCTTGTTCAAAGAAAACACTTTTGCCTTTATCTATATGCCTGATTTCCAGCACCATATGTAAAAACCTTACAGTCAATGTTTGATTTTATTGCCTATTCAGTACACATGAGAAAACCAGCAATTACTTCCAGTATTGGGTTTGTGGATTTTTTTTATTTTACTTTCCATTTTAAAACCTTTCTCTCCAAATCCAAGTCTCCCAAATTTGGCAACAGATTGAATTTTTTGATGTCTTGCAATTAAATAATTCTGATTTCATATTGCTATGAAACCAGGCACTTGGATAAAATATATATGAGTCCTCGGTTGCCTTTCTGAATCTATTTTTCACAGTTGCAATGTCCTGGTCAAATAAATTAAATTACTGCAGCAGTATGTAACTAATTTTATGTAAATTAAGGTGTTAATGTTCTGAATCGCATTCCTGAAAATGGTCTGTTTTCTCTTGCAGCTTTTCTTCCGTAATGTCACAGTGAATATCTAAACATTAATTTCTACAAGACTAAATGCTGCTTCCTGACCTCTAAAAGAATTAAATTTATAGATAGTCTTAATGGTCAGCTGACACTTCTTAGTAGCCACCCCTCCAAATAAATCAAGACCTCCACCCATAAGCCAACAGGTTAACATGAATTTAAGGATTTTTCTATGTCAAATCTATGCAACTTTTAGCCACATTGCTGGGTACATAGTTATTGTCATGTTTTAGCCCCTAACACAAGGAAAACTGATACTTTAGGTTATCAAGAAAATGCAGGATTAGCAGAATAAAAATAAGCATAATTGGAAGCCATAGGAATACAAAGTCAGAAACAGCCTTATTTTTTGTTTGTGAAGCTTAAAGTAACAAATATAATCAGATGAACACAAGAGAGGCAAATCGGAAAAAGGGTAGCTAAGACCTCAATTTCCAACTACCAATTTCCTCATTTTGTCTGTTATCATGCCAGATTAGACTGGGAGAAGCCATGACTGCATGACTGTTATTTTTTTGATTGCTCTTGCACGTAGTTCCAGATTGATTCTATGTTAATTTTTTTGAGATATATTATAAATGATCACCTGCAGTATTAAAATAAGCTTGGTCACATTCTTCAAACATTGGACAAGAAATTCTATAGGCCCAGTCAACATGGCTTCATGAAAAGCAGGTCTTGCCAAACTAACCTGATTGCCTTCTATGACAAAGTAACTCGCCTACTGGATGAGGGAAAGGCTCTGGATGTAGACTTCTTGGACTTCAGTAAAGCCTTTGAGACAGTTTCTCACAACATTCTACTTAGGAAAGCGGCTGTCACTGGCCTGGACAGACACACACTCTCCTGGGTGGAAAACTGGTTGGATGGCCGGGCCCAGAGGGTGGTGTTAAATGGTGTTAATTCCAGCTGGAGGCCAGTTACAAGTGGGGTTCCCCAGGGCTCAGTGCTGGGTCCAGCCCTGTTCAATGTCTGGAGGGTAGAGAGGCTCTGCAAAGGGATCTGAACAGGCTGAACCAATGGCATGAGGTTTAACAAGGCCAAATGCCGGGTCCTGCACTTGGGGCACAACAACCCTGTGCAGAGCTACAGACTAGGAGAAGTCTGGCTGGAAAGCTGCCTGGAGGAGAGAGACCCGGGGGTGTTGGTTGACAGCCGACTGAACATGAGCCAGCAGTGTGCCCAGGTGGCCAAGAAGGCCAATGGCGTGACCAGCAGGTCCAGGGGCGTTATTCTCCCTCTGTACTCAGCACTGGTGAGACCGCTCCTTGAATCCTGTGTTCAGTTCTGGGCCCCTCACCACAAGAAGGATGTTGAGCCTCTGGAGCGAGTCCAGACAAAGCTGGTGAAGGGGCTGGAGAACAGGCCTTATGAGGAGCAGCTCAGAAAGCTGGGGTTGTTTAGCCTGGAGGAGACTGAGGGGAGACCTTATTGCTCTCTATAACTACCTAAAATAAGTTGTGAAGAGGAGAGTCCTGGCCTCTTCTCCCAAGTGACAGGGGACAGAACAAGAGGGAATGGCCTCAAGCTCCACCAGGGGTGGTTTAGGCTGGACATTAGGAAAACATTTTTCATTGGGCACTGGAACAGGCTACCCAGGGAGGTGGTTGAGTCACTTTCCCTGGAGGTGTTTAAGACACAGGTGGATGAGCTACTGAGGGGCATGGTTTAGAGTTGATAGGAATGGTTGGACTCGATGATCCAGTGGGTCTTTCCCAACCTGATGATTCTATGATTCTGTATTGGATTAAAGAAATGCAGTCTCTACTGCTGCAACTTTTCTGCATGTTCCTGTTTTAAATAAACAGAATGTCGCATACAGGAAGGTAACCTTCCAACTTACTTTATCATTTTAATGCACACCACTTGCATAATCACTAAACAGGATGAAAAGATGAGAAGAGACACTTGCTTTGTATTCTTAAAAATCCATTTTCCAAAGAAATTTTCCTACCCTAGTTATTTCACCTACACAGGGCAAGTTCCTCCACTTGCCAAAATCTGTGAAAATTTAGTCATTTGCCTCAGTGAAAATTCTGATTTTTTTTCCATAACCACATAGCTTTCAGAATCTCTCAGTATTATATAGTAAATGTTACCATTTCTCAGAAGAAAATTGTGTTCTTCCCTAAAGGTCTTAATCTTAGCCCAGTATAAAAGTATCCAACTAATTTTTAAACATAAACAATATGAAAATTAAAATCTTAAAATCCCAACTGCCATTACAAGAATCTCAAAGGACTTTTTAAAAAATGTAAACAAACTTTAGCAGTCCAGATTATTCTCATTTACATAAGAGTGTTTAATAATGTTATTTGTATTTTACAACTAAATTAAAAAACCCCCAAACATTGTAGTTCTCTTATTTTCCATAGTGTGCAGATACTTAGGGTGATTGATTTGGGCTTGCCTGAATTCATAAAGATCTGTATCTCCATTTTATCCAGCATGACTTCAAAAAAGAGATTTTAAATTCTCCAAAATCAGTCATTTCATGAAACTGGCTGTAATTTAAGAATTACTTAAGTCAATATATTCTAACAGCAACAATTATGCATCTGAGCCATACAGGTTAATGAGTTAGTGCTATGCATCAGCTGAGCTGCAATGGCTGTTTATTCACTCTTTGTGTCAAATACAAGGTAAAAAATATTAGATTGAACTTTAATGAATGAAGGTTACAATAAAGCTTTTTACTTTGGATTTGTCAAAGGCTGAGTTCACATAGAATCATAGAATCACCAGTTTGGAAGAGACCCACCGGATCATCGAGTCCAACCATTCCCACCAATCTCTAAACCATGCCCCTCAGTACCTCATCCACCCACACCTTAAACACCTCCAGGGAAGGAGAGTCAACCACCTCCCTGGGCAGACCGTTCCATTGCCTAATGACCCTTTCAGTGAAGAATTTTTTCCTTATGTCGAGCCTGAACCTCCCCTGGCAGAGCTTGAGGCCATTCCCTCTTGTCCTGTCCCCTGTCACTTGGGAGAGGAGTCCAGCTCCCTCCTCTCCACAACCTCCCTTCAGGTATCTTTAGAGAGCAATAAGGTGTCCCCTCAGCCTCCTCTTCTGCAGGCTAAACATAGTACCTCTTAAAGCATTGGTAACTTGATCAAATGCTTGAGCCCTAAATAACACAGGTTAGAATAGAACTCCTTCCCCCCGATTTCTGGTTCCCTGTTGTAAATGTTAAACAAAATTCAGATTCATAGTTTTCAAGGCAATATTTATTTGCACAAGTATGTTGTCTAAACCCTGAGTAGCAGTGATCTTCATTCAGTCTGTAAGAACAGCAAATAATCACCATCTACTCCCTTATATTATTTCTTTAGAAATTGAGATCTGAGCCTTCAACAACCTTCACATGTGTGTTTAGACTTCAAATAAAAATAAACTTCTGAAAGCCAGGGCAATTTACCCTTGTGTATGCAAGTGACTGAAAGGAAGGCAGTACTTGTTGCAGTGATATATGATAAGGAGTGGCTGGAAACGCAAAATTAAATTAAACTGGAGAGCAATGACGAATAAAATTTTCTGTTTGAAAGCTATCACAGTCCTGAGAAACAGAAGATGAATGGAGTAAATCTACTCCAGAACAGATAAGAATTCTGGAGGAAAATATGCTTGTTGCCAGCTTTCTCAGCCTTTCTTCGTAGGAGAGATATGCTCCAGTCCCTTAGTTATTTCAGTGGCCCATTGTTGCACTCCCTCCAGTAACTCCACATCTCTCTTGTACTGAGGAGTGCAGCACTGGACACAGCACTCCAGATGTGCCTTCACCAGTATTGCGTAGAGGGGAAGGATCATTTCCCTTGACCTGCTGGCAATGCTTCTCCTAATGCAGCCCAGGACATTGCTGACCATCTTTGCTGCAAGGGCTCATTGCTGGCTCGTGTTCAATGCTCTGTCCACCAGAGGCCCAAGGTCCTTACCTGCAGAGCTGCCTTTAAGCTGGTGTGTGGGATTATTCCTCCCCAGAACTTTGCCATTCCATTTGTTAAAATGCATCAAGTTCCTGTCAGCCTATTTCCCCAGCCTATCAAGGTCCCTTTGGATGGCAGTACAACCTGCTTTCTCTTACTAGTATGGTAAATCTTCCTCCAGATCATTTTCCTAACCTGGGATTTCTTACATGTACTTTTCCCAGTAGTCTGCTCTCTGTTTCTGCCTGAAGGGAAGCTGAGCATAGCAAAGGGTGTTCTTGAAACCATGATTCTCCAGGGGCCAATTCATCCTTTGACACTAAGTAATACACGTGCAGTCACTCAATATATTGAATGCAGTATAAAGTAATAATGTTTGAAATCAGTTTTGCATCTAGTGTGAACAAGCTGGACTCTTTTGAAACAGGTATGCATTTAGGAAGACTGGTCCAACAACTTTTTTTTTTTTTGCAGGTGGCAATGCCGAAATGCAGTTTATCGTGGAAGGTAAAATCTTGACAACTGAGGTCCTGTCTGCTCTATAACTCTATTGGACTTTGCACAACAAGTTTCAAATGAAAATAGATATGCTGAAACATTCTTGTTCAGTATGTCCCTTCTCCACAGTGCCTTGTTATTACAATTTAATGTAGTGGCACCTGAATGGCAGAGGCAGGTTATACTCCAGTGTGCAAAACAAACATAATAAATTACATGACAGTCCCTGACATAATACATGGACTTCACCCTGACAGGGCTAGATCCAGTGAAGGAAAAAGCAGTGATCTATTCTGACATGATTCTGAAGGTATTTAAAACAGATGGAAAGCCCTAGACTCTGTATGAATGTCCTCCTTAACTGTCTTGAATCAATATGAGGCAGCTTATTTCATACAGATTGCTGTACAGACCTGCAACAACAGCATGGATTTCCATACCAAACTCTCATAGACAAGTATGTAGATCCATATACTATGAGGCAGTGTAAACATCTGTTCTTAAAGTGTTTGACTTGCCTAAGTTTATACTCGTAGTGGCTTTTGCTGAAGCTAAACTGTCTGCATTGTCCAGTTTCTAAGTCTGTCTAATAACAAACAGATGTGACCTGGTCATGTCAAACTTTTGGTTGCCTTTGGAAAACAGACACAGGAATTATGGCTGCAGATACCAAAGGCCACACTCTGGAAGCAGACAGTCTTTTCCTGATCTGCTGAAAAAATGAATCACATTCCAGACTGCTATACACTTTAAGCTTTCCATTTTCTACTATAAAGAAATAAAATTTAAAAATGAACTGCTATAAAAATATCTTTAATTATTATGCGTGTGCCTTACCCTACTTAAAGCCACGCCATGAACAAGGATGTTCCTTTTTTCCATCAATATGCACAGTCTGAAAACCCAGCCTGATAAAGTGTGTAAGACTTGCTCTGAATTTTTCATTTTCTTGTTCATGTTCTGTGGAAGGTATCCAGCTGGTCATGTACAGACTTGTTAGTCTTAAAATGTGGGACATTATTTGTAACTATCTGTAAGTGTAAAGCATTGCTATTACTATTTGTTAGCATTATGGAAAATATGTGTTTATGTCTTCATAGTGATGCATTTGGTAAGTAAATATTACATAACATAATATTATATGCATTAACATTATATAAGAGCAAGAATCTTTAATAAATTGCCTGCTTTGATACTGAAACAAAGAATTACTATTATGAACAAGAGTGTAGCACCTGCATTTTTCACTGAAAAAACATTTTACATAATGAATTCTCTAGATTCTGCTATTGTTCTGTGAAGTACACTCCCATGCAGAGAACTGCAGGATGGAGATTTCAATAAGAAACTAAGCTAATTTATGACAACCGTTAAGTAATAAAAGAAAAGCATATGAAAAACATGGTAAATGCATGTCTGAGCACCCTGTCTTTCAAATATATGGGACTACAAGGCAGCAGAGTGTTCTTTGTTTACTGAGGTTCTGGATATGGTGATAGGCACCAATATAAGAAAACCTCCTTTAGTCTTGTCAGTTATGTTAGTTTTACATATGATAGAGTGTGCACACTCGCATTCTTATGGGTCTATGCACAGCTCCATACTTCTTGTGAAGGACATCCTTCCCCAATGAAACTAATATCATACATTTGTAATTGTCTGTAGTAGTTTACAATGGATTATAAACCTTAAACTTTGTACAGACTTTAAGTGTCACCAATATTACTGAATGCAAAGTTAAACCAGCTTTCACAGATGAGAAATGCCTTTAGAAAAGCAGTAGCGGAATTTATCCTACCAGATGAATTTCTGTTATGTGATTGCAAAATTAAACTATTTTTAAAATGGGTAAAGGGAAGGGACAGTCAGTCAGAGATTTACACCTGATTTGTGTTATAGTAATCTTTGAAATTAAGAAGTGTATCCTTGCATTTCATTAAATTCTGGCTAATGAGATAACTGTCTTCCCAAGGAGGGAGTGATGAAGTACTCATGCCATAAAGCATAAATTAATGCTGCAAGGTTAAACACTGGAACTAACTCATGTTTCAACAAAAGCCCCTACCAGCAGTTAAATTAACTGACATAAATACCATAAAATCTGTCTTTATTTTAGTCTCAGATGATGCTTCTTTTTACACCCCTGCTTTCAGTTTGTATAACTCATTCTTGCACATTATTGCATGCATCATTTGCCATTTAAAGAATCAGCTACAACTGAAAAAAAGATTTAAGGAATCAAATACTCAGGGAAAAGAACCTGTAGATATGAGGAGTACCCTTATCACACTGTATTTTGCCAGTACTCTTAAAAGAAAATACCACAATAGATAACCACAGTTCAAAGAAACAGTTAATTATGTTGAGAATAGACAAAAGAAATTTATTTTTTCAGCTTTTTGATAGACATTTTGAAAAAAAAAATGCCAAAGAAAACCTGTGGTGATAATAGGTTTGATATATATTCTGGCAAAAATTATATCACATTAATGAGGTGGCTTAAAGGGCTCATGCATTTTGTAGGAGGCATTTCAATGTATTAGTATAATTAGCAGTGATGAGAAAACTGTTTGGAACTGCATTACCTCTCATGAGTTCATTTGAGCTATATGAAATTACACCATGCAAGAAGGAAAATTATGGAGCCATCCAGAGAGAGTTCATGCCTGATTTGATCATAGCCACTAATTGGATGATCATTTTCGCAAAGCTTTTCAAATGGTTGACAGTTTCTGCCTCTCATTTTTTTAATGGACTAGCTCTTTATTTCTTGCACTAAGCAAAAAACATACATTTGATCAGGATTTTGGTGTTTCTACAGGGACCTACAGGTGTAATTGTCACAATCTGAGCAACCTTTGTCCCCTAATTAGCTGCTTTTGGGGGACCCCTGATGATGTTCTTGTTAACAATCTTAGAGAATACCTGATGAGTGAGACTCTCCAAACTCTGATGCATGTCAGCAGACACTATGTGACAGCAATTTAATGAAGTTAAAAACTGACCTGATTCTGATGGCTGCGGTAGCATCTGTGTTGTATGCCTTTTGATTTCTGATAGTCTATTTTTTTCTAACACAAATGGGTGTTAGGATGAAGGATAACAGAAAGGTGAAGGATACAGGATAAGGATACAGCTTATTAATGGAAGTACTTTATGAGCTCTCTTTCTATCCTTCCTAATATCCATAACACTGATCAAATTGAAATTGTGCTAACTTTCTTTATATACTTTAAATGAGATGCTTAATACATAAAATACTTGATTTGGGAATTGTTAAGCATTTAACTGAGATGTCTTTTAGTGGTTTATTACTAGTAGTATTAGCAGCATTTCTGTTGTGTTTTCTTTTTAATTGTCCTTTTACTTAATGCAAATATTTTGCAGTAAGATTTAGACATACTGTCACCCTAAGTGTAAATTATTACTTTAAAACTATACTTTCCACAAATCATACATATGCATTACAAAGTCAAGAAGGAAAACATAAAAAGGGCTTTCCAGTTTCTTGAAAGAAAAATGACAAAATAAGCTTAAGAATATTTTACCTCAATGATAAGGTATAATTCAACGTGGATGACTCTTCTGAAGTACACAAGCTCATGTATAGTATTTGTGTGGACTGATCTTGGACATTTCTTTGCAACCTCTTGTGGAAACAGAGGCTTTTTCTGGCTTTATTTATAAATAGCAATCACTTAAGCAGAGAACACTAGCACTTATTTGGATGTCATTGGTAAATAAACATAGATTCAAGCAAAAATGTTATCATCATATAGAGTATTCTGTTTTCATATAGCTCTCATATTCTATCAGACTTTACAGAAAGATATACAAAGTGTTGTTTAATACTTTTAAACTCTATTGCATTATTGAATTTTCCTGCAGTGAAGAGATGTCTTCACAAAAAATCTGAAGCCCCAAAGAAATCCGAGAGAAACAGTTGTTCACATTCATGTCTCTTATTTGACCCACAGTTTAAAACATGTTGTTTACAAGAATATTTTGTAAGACTCTGGTTAGCAAGTTAGAGATTGCAGTCATACAAAACTCTAGAAGAGTTTTACTGCTGATTCAATATAGGAGGAACATACATGTTTAGAGGTATGCTTGAGGAATGTATAAACTATGCTAGTGCTCTCACAGTAAATAGAACAGCTGGTAGTGCAAATGTCTTAGTTTATGTTGTTCCTCTCTCTGTTCAAGTAGGCAATTGTTCTAGCGATATATTCCGTAATCCTTTGGCCACTGTCATGTTGAATGTCACATGGAAGATAAATCCAGCACACTCTTTTATACCTAATAATTAATACAGATAATTTTCCTAAGTTAGAAATACAGAAAAGTACTATCAGATCATTGAGATCAAATGCAATGTAGCACTCCCATTTCTAACTGAAATCATACTCTTAAAGGACACGTGGCAATCATAATAACATTGTAACTATGTTCATTTAAGTAACTTTTGAGAGGGTTTAGCTTTATAGTAGAGTTCACAATTTTTAGCCATTATGCAGCAATTAATCAAATAATATTAATATCACAGAGTCTTACAGAAACTTGGCAACATGATAAAATTGCTCCAAAAAGCCACTTAGAGGTTATTTCCACTTCACAGCCTGCCCACCCAACCCCTGCACCCCAGGCATTCCTACAATTGCTTCACTACTATTGGTTTGGGTTAATTATTTTGGATTAGTGTCTTTTTTTGCATGAAAACAATTGGTTTTGCTGAGGGAACTTTTAGCTGTTTGAGGGTACAGAACAATGTTGCTTTGCAGGTACTCTGTGTAAGAAAACTATCAGCTGAATCAAAAAGAATACTGTAGCTAAGTTTTTCCTGAGGTAAGAGGTTTATATATTAAATAGAACAAACAAAAGCTCTGTGGCAGACATTTATTTCATTAAGAAATTAAGGCTGGCAGGTCTTCAGTTTGATCATAGCTGTATTGGTGTGAACTCAGTTGTATTACTTCAGCTTTTGTGGTTTTAATACAAGAATTCTGCAAAGGTACTTTTGCTCATTAATCTCATTCTGAATGTCTCAAGTACTATCTACACATAAGCAGTTTGGGAAAGAGTTGTCATTGTTTTATATTTTACAACCCTAGCAGTTCATTCTTAGAGAGAAAACATACTATAGTGATAATTAAGATAATAATTAGAATAGTGATGAGGCAGAGTGAGGATTACAAAAGCAGCAGGCTCAGATTCTGAAACTTCAGAACCTTGTTACTAACTTCCATTCTAAGAGTGATTTGAGGTATCAAAGTATAAAATGCACACAGAAATCAAAGTTAGAGAAAGTTTGTTTACTTCTGGAGAAAAGTTTAAATTCTTCCCAACATTCATACTGTGAAGATAGTGTCACTGTATCAGCAACAAACTTAATGCAACCTTTGTAGTCTTTCAGGGGAATATAAAGATATCAGTAGGCCGAAGTGGGGCAAAGGTCTCAGATGTAAATGATATAACTGTCCTTCTAAACTACAGATTCAAGGGTGGTAGGGCCATGGCCATGAAAGAGGCATATAGTTCGGAACACTTAGCACATCATTTCTCTGAAGTACACATTGCCTAGGCCATTTTCATCAAAAAGAATTAAAGTACTGTAATTCCCTGTAAAGGCTAAAAAAATCAACATATGCACATTTGTTGGAAGATATATAAACAGATCAGACACTGGCAATACAGTCACTGTAATCTGTTAATTTAAGACATTGGAGCACTCTAATTTGTGTGAAATTGCAGAAGTCCCCAAGGATGACAGTACAAAGTACACCATCCTTTGTCCAGGATTTGTCCTTTACTGGACTTCTGGCTAGTGCTAAAATCTGCACAGTAATAATTAAATAAAAATGAAATCTCCACAAATAATATTTTAAAATTTATTGTTCAAAATTTGTCTTCCAAAACTTATGAATACAGAGAATATTTTAACAATATTTAACTTTTAGCAGTTACTTATTCTTCATCTTAGCAAGCTTCCCTCTTTCTCTATTTTGCCAGAAATGCAACTTCTATCATTATCTTCACAACTCTAAGGAATGCAGAAAGTAATAGGAATGAGATGGTAAATGGCCCTCAGAACCAATCCGTCAGACTTCAAGTCATTTTATTTATGAGAGATCTTTAAATAAATGAGAGAAAATAGTATCTTGCTCCCTGGGAATATCTTTCTCTTACTGAGAAAATTATTTGCTTTTTTTTTTTTAAATCATTGTATTTAATGGGGGTTGGAGGATAGAAACAGATTCCTTTAAGTCAGCAGTAACTCAAAGAAATATTCTTGAGAAAGACTTCAAGCAATTCCCTAAGCAGCCTGACCCAGGATATTAGCCCTGAAGGCTTTTGCACAGCCACCAGTTTCACCACTAGTGGAGACAGCTACACTTCCAGATGTTGATGTTGGAAAAAAATCTGTTCCCAAGCCCCAACATCTGCTTCCTGAAAACAGCTAAGTTTTCTCTGAATCAATAAGGATATTCATCAAAAGAAAGCAGAAAACAAAAATTGCTTTTTACAGAATAAAACCCACAACACTTGCATTTGTACAGTTTCCATACAATGACAACATTCAATTCAATAAAAGAAATGCAAAAGACATCTCAAATTTGCAGAGAATGTCAGCTTACAGGTATTAAAACATGGGTGTACAAATTAGGCAGAGAAAGTCTTGAAGTTATAAGTGTATACCTTTCAGGTGCTTTTTAGAACTTAAAAAGCCGCATGTGGTACTTTGTATTACTGAATATATGTACTATTTTGTTAAAGGAATATACTTTCCCATTTAAGGTGAAATATTTTAAAACCTCATTGAAGTGATGAGGTGGGCAAAGTGGATATGTTTATTTTCCAGTCAGGAAATTTATTGGATAGATATAAGCTGTTCCCAGCCACTGGTCAGTTTAATAAACCAGATACTTGTCTGTTTTTCTAAATAACCAGCAAGTTTATTAATTTCATCCATTGTTCTGTCTAGAAAATGGCTTATCACTATTTTTTCCAAAGACACTGCTTCTGGAGACATTGTATTATCAAGTGTAATATCTTCCTTACTGAAAAGTGCATTATGTTTAGCATACTAATCAGAGGGGTGGGGGAGGGTGGAGAGTGGAAATATGCACTGCAGTATTTTTAGCCCAGCCAGTGAAATCTCAAAAATTTGCGAAATCTAATTCTCACAGCCTACAGAGTCAAAAGTGATAAGAGGCAACATTCATCCCCATTAATAGCTCCAGTGACTTCAATGGAATTATAGCAAAAATAAATTTGGCCCAGTTGCCTCAGCACGACAGACTGTTCACATGTGCTGCAGAACTCCTTCTGGGTCTATGCCATAGCTCTTTTTTTATTTTTTTATTCTTTATGTAGACAAAAACTTAAAATGAGGAAATAAGAAGGGAAGGATCTACTCATGATCAGGTACTTTTTTACCATTAATTAGAATTTTCTTCTGGAACAACAAAAGGAAACACTGACTGTTTCTTTTCTTGCAAAATACTTAATTCTAGCAATTTGAAAGTTAGAATTCATGGCACATATGAACATGTTTGCAGAAGATTAATCCTCAGAAAGAAAGAACACCCATCATTTTCATAATACAGATGTTATATTATCCTCCTCATAAGCATCCAGAACCTCTTCAGATAAAAATCTCAAAATTCCTTCTATAAAAGAGAAAGATTTTGCCTTTTCATTTCATGCAGTTTGTTTTCCTCATGTATAAAGCCTTTGCTCTGAGTCACATTAGATATTCTACAATTGTTATAGATATACAAGTTAAACCTCTTTATTTATCCCATCTCAATATTTTTATGCTAACAAGAATGCCAAACTGTTGATCAGTGACAATAAAATATTGACCACCACTCCAAGTGTTTGGCTTTTCAAATCTTCACCGGCTCTGTTGATCTAATATTGAGTAATGCCAGGATCTAATAAAGAGGAAAAAAATCATAAAAATCACACATTTCTGATCCTGCCCTATACTTTCTTTAGATGTTATTTTACTATTATTATACTATTATAGAGTAGTAAATGTTCTTGCAAAAGCCAGGATTCAAAGATTACTGACATCAACTGTATTCCTATCGATTTTCATCAGCTTTAGAAAAAGCACTTACGTAGTTAAACCTTTATCATAGGTACTTTAGTAAAAGTTAGCTTCATATGCTAACTGCTGCAAGGTTTATTCAAGCAAAGAGTCTTGTTGCAAACATATATTAGCTTCAGTCAAGAGCCAACTCTTTCCTACTCTAACTACATATTAAAACCCTACTCAATTTAAAGCTATGGGGAAAGTAATTAAATGTAACACACACTGCAGCTTCTCTACAAAGATACACACTATGCTCCATGAGTTAGTATTCTTGCAGTTGTGTAATTTGACTGTGCATCAATTCATACTTTAGCTGATGTTTATACATGTCTCAATTTGTCCTTTGCTTACCAAGTATAACTACTTCTGCATGATGTTACTTTTAAAATATGAGCATATACTGGGATGTTGTTGAGTCCCCATTTTATGCACATTTATTCATAATCTTTATTGTGTAGTGCTTTACTACAACATTTTAATGGTTTTGGCTCTTAGCTAATAACATGTATTCCCAAAGTAGCTTCTGGTAAGATGTATCCCTGAAAGCTGCAAAATAAAAAGGTCTAGCGCCAATGTAATAGCAAATAACTTCATTCCATTGCCAAGCTTGTTTTAGATTTCTCCTTCCTTTTGAGAGAACATTGTTGGGCACAATATCAACAAAATGATTTGACTGTGCATGAAAATCAGGTTGCATTTAATGTTGCCCTTATTGCTCTGTCAATTCAAGGGCTCGTCATGGTGTCATAGAAGAAAACACATAGTGGCATTTCCATTAAGTGTTGAGAACGCTGGATCTGACAGTGCATTGTTCCATGCAGTTTGTGATATAGTTGCCCTGTTTGTAACTTGTCTGTGCTTCTCTACTTTAGAAGTATAAGGTGGCAACATATTTGCTATCTTCTGTTAAAAAATATTACAATGTCTGTGTTGCCTAGAACAATTTATAAAAAGAATACCGGGAATTATATAAATTGTTTAGAGTTTTGGGGGAGAATAATGTTTTCAGTTTGTGTTCACACTGAAATGATGTTGTCATTCAAGACTCTGCCACTAGCCAAGATGGAGGGGCTTCTTGTTTTCTTTCCCAGATTTATCTCCAAAACACCACGGACAATGACATTTCTAAGCATGGTCAGAGTTTCCACTTCAGATATTTAACCAACTAGCACTTTCTAGCAGAGGAACTTGCACTTAAAATTACTTCCACTATATGACAAACAAGATATACAAAACTAAGTATTATCCATTTTTAAAATGTAGGCAAATATATTCCTTCTAAATTTCATTTCATTTCATTCTTTAGGTGTATATCTATGAGTGACCTTTGGCTCTTGGCTGATGCGATGTATACCTCATTGCTCTCTATAACTCCCTGAGAAGAGGTTGTGGAGAGGAGGGTGCTGGCCTCTTCTCCCAAGTGACAGGGGACAGGACGAGAGGGAATGGCCACAAGCTCCACCAGGGGAGATTTAGGCTGGACATTAGGAAAAAATTTTTCACAAATATGGGTCATTGGGCACTGGAACAGGCCACCCAGGGAGGTGGCTGATTCACCTTCCCTGGAGGTGTTTAAGGCACAGTTGGACGAGGTGCTGAGGGGCATGGTTTAGTGTTTGATAGGAATGGTTGGACTTGATGATCTGGTGGGTCTTTTCCAACCTGGTTATTCTATGATTCTATACTAGTTTCACCTGATTTATTCCATAAGACTTTAGAATAACTGCCTCATTGAATATTTTTTTTGTACCTTTGCAAGTTTTTGGCACTATCTAGACCAGTCTTTCAGTATTTGCACTGAAAAACAGGAACTTGTGGTGTATCCTCCAACACAAGCATCCCTGGTTTAGCCTTCCCTTGACTCTCTACCAGGGTCTTTTCTGACTTCTTTCACTGTAAATGAAAGCAGATTTCCTTCACGGACTAGAAATGCATCCTGAGAAAATTACTTTTTCACAAGCCCATTTGCAAACTCATCTTCTGCCCTTTTCTTTTCTGTCTTTTCTGTCCAGTTGCTCTCAAAAATTGTTCTTCAGGGAACTCTCTTGTAAGTTGGAGGATTTTTCTTTTATTCTCTAAACAGATTACAAGCAATTGCTTTGATGAAAGCCATACACACATATATATGTACATACATAAAAACACTTTTCAATCTTTAAAACTTATTACTTTATTTCCTAATGCTATTCAATATGTTTTACTCCTTCATAGTGAAATGACGACCTTTAATGAAACAAAATGTGTGCTTATGAATGGAGTTTCATCGTCATGGCAAAGACTTCCTTGTTTCTTTTCCACAGCCATATTAGCAGGACTTCTATTCAGTTTCTTCACTTGGAAAAGACACCATTACCTAATGAGAGGGCATTGACAAAAAATCCACATTCCTACTGCTAACTGAAATCTGCCAAGACTGGCTTGCTTCTCTGCTATATTTTCTCTGCCAGATTTTTCCTGATTCTTTTTCCAATTCTTCATGAATCTATGGTGAGAACAAATGCAAAAAAAAAAAAAAAAAAAAGTAGCATAAGGAAGACACTTCAGCCTTGCTAAGATTTGGCTTAATTATCATTTTTCCTTTTTTTCCTTCACCCTCCTGCTCCTTCTTCCCAAAAGTACAAGTTTTTGGGTTTGAATATCTCTCTATCTTGGAAAATATTTCAGATCAGCTCCTCATAACAGTTGTAAGAATTAGAAACTTTCTTTTTTGTTTCTTGAACTGAAAATTTACTTTTTCAGGCCACTCTTCGCTCTTAAGCTCTCGACACTGGAATTCACTCACAGTAACTGTAGAGACTGTGTTTTTAGCAGAACTCTGATATTTTAACATGCTAATATTTAATATCTGCATATTAGTAGTCTTGAAAATACAGGGCCTACCTTTAGACTAGGACCAAGCGAAGGGCTGCTGAGAAAGAAACAAGCAATTTCATATAATCCTAACTCTCTGTAATGTTACCTATACAGAAAGATACAATGATAAAATTAAGTCACAGACACTTTTAAAAAGCTAACATGTTCCCAGTATTCAAAGTCTGTTAATTTTTCATTTCAGAGAGAATATTTTTAATCATTAGAAATACAAGTGAAAGTCATGGGAGTAGAACAGAAGCAGAGTCCCTAAAGACATCTAAATGACAGAGAGATAAAATATTCCATGTACTGAATATTCTCTGTTCACTTAGAAGACAAGGGCCGTATACTGAACCCATGTGAATAAGCATAATTCAGATGAAGTCAATGGTGCTACCGCCATTTATACCAGCTACAACTGTAGCTCAAAATACATTCCCCAATTTGTTTATCATGTACAGATAAAACCTCCTCATGTGCATTTGTAACAGGAGGTAAAAATCAATAGACACTGTGACACTAACTACACATAAACACTGATAATGCAATGTATTTCTTTTTTTTCTGCCTGGAAGCACTTAAAAGGAAAAGGAAAGCACTTAAGAATATTAATCATTTGTGGACCATTTCATTACATTGTAAATGTTATGGTGAAGTGACATGTGAGAAGCTTGAAATTCTTGCATATTGTACAATGATTTGCCATAACTATGCTCATATTCTATTTCCTTATTCTCTGCTTTCATAAGCATACATTTTTAAAAGGTTCACAATGCTTGATTTTTATTTAAAAGAAAAATCAAAACAAAGCATATGTCTCATTGTATTTGCATGTCAACAGTACTATCACAGCAGAACGATTTGTGCCCAGTGTTTACTGGATGGTGTCACATGTTACTTTAACTTAGAACATCATGTGCATTTAGCTGCCAGAATCAGTCCTTTTTATCTAGGTGCCATTGCCACAGAAGTATAACAGCAGGAGCTTCAGCTGTGTCTTGGGCTAACATATTCCAGTAAATAGTAATACTCCAGTAACATGAGTGCCATTGTTATCTGAAATTTATGTTGCATCTCCATGAGGAATATTTAATGCCAGTGATATTCTGGTTTCAACATACTATTTAAAGCAGTGGCATTCTCACCATAATCTCTCAAACACAGAACTAAGGCTCAGGTTTTATTCTGGAAGAGACAGAGTGCTCTTGGGTTTTGATTCAGTAATTAAGGTATAGTAGCTAGAACAGTAAGGATGTAGAACATTCAAAGGTTTTACCAGAAACCAAAGGAGTTGCACAAAAAAAAACAGTTTTCAAATACCCCTGTTTGATCTTGTCCACTCTTGAAGTCAGTATCAATGGAGTTACATCACATGATGGTTCAAAACTGGCTCAATGTGTCAAGTGTGATATTAAATGCAAGGAGTCAGTACTATTTTTTTTTAAAAAAAGGAATCACATTGAAAAGAATACCACACATATAGGAATACAAGAATGATGCAGCTGAGAAATGCTGCATGCAAGAGAACAGGGCCAGAAGGAAAGCAGTGCTGTAGCACAATGTTAAATAAGTGAGTAGTAGTGGGTTTTGTTCTTTTGTTCAGCCCTTCAGTTTCAGCACCTGGAAATCTTTAATGGTGAGTGGTGAAGTACTGCTATTAAGGACTTGGTATGAAAGTTGGTTGAAAAAGTACAAGCTGATACTTAGAAGGTAGCTGATTTGGAATACAAATCTCTTAAGAACTGAAGTCTCTTGTTGGTTTTCACCTTTGGTATTTAAAATAAACGTTCCTCATTGATGTGTGGCATTCTACCACTGCTACTAACAGAGGGATAAAAATCAGTGGCAGAAGTGTAACAATCTGAAATTAAAAAACCTACTGTAGAGAGGGTATGATTTTGAACAGTCAAGTATTTAAATATAAAAAAATTGGCATCCAGTTAAATCACAGCTTTTTGGTCTGAGAGAGTGCAACATCCACAGCAACCAAGCAAAACATTTATTTTCTCTGTCTGAAGGTCAAGTTAAAGATTTAATGCCATTATTTTGATTTTACACATCACCTTGCCCTAAAAAGCTCTCAGGAAAACAGCAATTATTGTATATTTGTGAAGTTTTTATTGCTAAAACCTTATTTACAATTCATTATGATGAACACGAACAGCTCCTTGAATGAGTGCTCTCTGAGATTCCATTAGGTTGTATTTCTTTTCATAGATATTTTTAAAACAGTAGAGAGATAGTTTCAACATCTGTTATTTTGCCCAGTCCATTGAAGACTGTTGAATGAATGGGGTACATGACAACGGAAAGCCAAGGTGACAGGCTTAGATTAAACTAATACACCAACAATAGTATAATTAGTCAAGTACTAGCAGCAAACCACACTTGTATTGAAACCTAGAAATAGCTGAAAATAAAAGGAAATCCCATAACAATGCATTAGTTTGATAATAGAAAAGAATGATTTAATGGAAGAATAAACATTCCACATGCATTCACATTTCATGTGAAGTGCTCTTGGCTGTTAAGAGTCAAGAGCTCTTCACATGAAAGTAACATGTTTCTAACTCTTTCAGAGATGATCAGCTGAAGGAGCCTTATTAATAGCTGTACAGGGCTGTTACATTGTCCTTCTGAGTCATCTATCCACTTGAATTATTCTCAATTGACATATAAGTCTGTGTTTCCCTGCTGCTGCATTAACCAGCCTGAACACAATGGGTCAGATGCTCCACTTGTGGGAAGCAGAAGCCAGTTTACAACAGCTAAAGAATTGTCCCATAACATTCAAAAGCTTGTATTTGGTTAAATATAAGAATAGAGTTATTTAAATACAATTCACCCTTCTGGTATAAATCTTAATGCTATCTGCTGTTTCCTCTCCATGCTAACACCACTTTCATAGGAGTGCAAAGTACATGCCACAGGAGGACTTTATGAAGTAATGAACATGATGCATTTTACCTGTAGCAGAAGATACCCCTTAGAGAATTTTGTCAGAAATGCATCAACAGTGAGATGACAAGAAACAGCTTTCCAGAAACTGATCACAAAAAGGGCAGCCAGTTAACAGCCATTTGCAACCCTCTGCTCTTTATACAACCCAAGAAAATTTCTCACAGGCTAGTATGCAGTCTTAAAAGAATGGCAGAAGCTGGAGCCACTGTATGATATTAAGGTGACAGGTACATTTATGCCCATTATTTCTGATTTTTATGAGATCTCATCACACTGCTTTTCAGTTCTGTGTTTTCTCATGTAGTTAGGTTTAAGTATCATGCATCAAGGACCAGATTTTAATCAATGAGACTTCAGCTTATAGCAGTAACTTCAACTAAGTGACACCAGTTTACTCTCCTCATAAGGAAGAGATATTAAACATGCAGTATAGGTGAACCTTGTAAATACTCTAGATATGAAGTGGCTAGCAGTTTCAGTTGCAAAAAATGTGAATTCTCTTTCTTTGCAGATGGTTTATGGTGTTTGGCAAGAACCTCCTCAGGCTGTAGAAGTGCCACCCTCATGTCCTGCTCAACTTCATTTAGTTATAGCTGGCATATAATATGTTCAAAAGGAGGAAAAATATCACTATTTCCTTTCCTTACTTGGATTAAATAAAAAAACCTGACAATTAACCAAAGACACCGAAAACCCCTAATAACCTTTCCCAGGCAGTGGAAGGACGTTACTGGGAATTCCTAAGTGAAAGCAGAAAAGCTGAATAAGAGGCAAAAGGACGGTCTTCTGACAGCATCTGCACTTCCAGCACATGGCTTCAGCACCCTCAGCCCTGAGGCAATATGCAGGACACAGGCATCCATAGCTCTTGAGTGTCAGGGGCAGAAGAGAGAACAGGAAGCTACACTGCAGTTGTAATCTCAAAGATCAATACTTATCCATGTCTTCATGTGTTGCTTGAACATTTCCTAAAATGTTGGCGCTTTCAGTAAAAAAACCACATCAATCAAACATGGACTTCTGAGACAAAGTTTGGGTTTCAGGTTTCTGCTTTTCATCCTCTGGATTTTATTGTGTTTGCAATTTAAGAGGAATTTGGATATATTTAGGAAAAATAACCAAAAGTCCCTTTCATAAAGTTAGCAAAAGGTTTTAACAGCACTAATTACTCTAATTACTTTAAAACGCAAATCACATACTGCTTTTCCCACTAGGCCCTTGCCTCATTCATGTCAGAAAAGGGCCACATCAGTAAATCTGGCATTTCTACACATAGAAACGCTTCATTTTCTTATATTAATAGTATTACCTCTGTATGTAATAATCAGATGAGTATGTTTCTTTGAATGTCAACAAATTCTGATGGCTAAAACAGAGTCTTTTTCAAGTTTTTATGGGTCCTGCCTGTATCAGAGATCTATGGGAAAACTCTCCCATCATTGCAAAGATTGCTGCAATGTTATTAATTGCATCTTTACTATAGCCTAGGCTCTGATAATTTTTGACACTTGCTATAGCAAGTGACCATGCTAGAGCAAGGTTTCTATTAACAGCAAGGAAACAGTGCATTTGTAACTACAGGAGTGTTTTTGTCTTGCAGCTGCTGGTGGTGGAAGAGTAGTGAGAAATTTTTGACAGAAAGCTATAATAGCCATACACTTAATAAGAGCTGGTTCAATGACTTAATCAAGTATTAACCCTTGCTGTGAGGCAGTTGTTTCTAAAACAAGGCTATCCATGGGACCATTATAGTGTTTACTAGAAATATCAGGTGCCCAGATCAGGTTTAGTCCATTGTTCTGGTTCTAATCATGAAGACTTTCTAGTGCTTCAAGACAGGTATAAGAAATCCTATGGCAGAACATGATAAAAAATTTGCCAGCACTGAAAATTCTCCTTAATTCCAGTGAGAGTGGGGTATGCTCTGAGATATGGAGATCTAGTTATTTTTCCAAAAGTTCTTCAGTTTTCTTTTCTCATTTTCCACAATTCTAAACCCTCCTTCTCAATAATTTAAAGTGGCATCACTTCAAAGAACTATTTCTAGATAGCAAATTAATCTAAACAATTTTTTAACCAACATAAATCTAAAACACATTAGGAAGTAATCAATGCTTTTACAACAACATCAGGTCTTTTGAAGAAGAGCACCGAGGTCATTCAATTCTAACCGATTTTTACATATTAGCTGTTATATATGGACTGATTATATTTAAATATTTCTTTTGTATCATTTTAAATTTTAAAATCATATTTTAAATCCACAAACATACCCAGGAACTGACCAAAAAAATCTACAAAAAGAAAAGGGCTGAATATCCCAACAGTTCCACATTGTTAACATAAAGCACAAATCAACAGTCACAGAAAGGAAATAAAATGAAACAAAGTTAAGATAAGTTACAAAGGTTATTTTTCATTAATTGTGTCAATTAACCTCAAAATGAAAAGAAAATATATTTTTCTGCAAGAATTTTCTGGATGTAACTGAAATGTATATATTTTGTAGATTAACTTTATTTTCAGGGTGAAATTTCTTTTACAGTTTCAGATGTATTATGACAAAAATGTGGCCCAAATCACATGTGATTCTTGAGATTAGCGCATCACTGCATGGACCATTGAATTTGTCTTTCATATATATATGAGTTTTAGCAAAGACACAAAGAACCTTGATGTCATGTTCTACATATCCAAAGTCTTTGCACAGATAATAATCTTTCCAATTTCTATGAAATACTATCACAGAGCCACAAAGTTGAGATCTGAGCTTTCATTACAGTTTTCTACTGTTCTTGATGCCAGATATTCTGCAGTACCACGCTTGCTTCCATGGAAATAGTTCTTCATGCAAGGAAGTGTATGTCTTATACAAACACCTTCTGGGAATTTTATTACTATACAGGTAAGAATTAGTGCCAAACTCCTCTTTATTTCATTAATCAAACTTACTGAAAAAAATTAGGTGAGACTCAGAAAAAAACTTCAAACCCTAATCTGATAATCTCTTGTACGTGATTGAATTCAGTAGTAGGAAAGGGAAGAAGAGAAAGATTTTTTTGCCTAATATTAACAAACAACAATCTGTTGAAGAGAAAATAGTCTGTAGTTTTTTCATACCTGTACTGGCCCCAGAAAGGACTAATCTATACCAAGGGATTTATATTAGTGTAACAACAGGAGATGGGAAATATGTTCTTTTACTTCTTAGGAAAAAAGAACATCTTAGTTTCTTTTAAATGCACATTCACTGTGCACTAGCTAGAGGACTAATTTTAAAAGCCATGGAAAAAGAAGGTGCAGAACATCTGCATGGGAACCTAGTCTCTCTCTTTTTCCCCTTTTTGCCTAATTTGTATTATGTGCAGTGGAAATACAGTACAGTGGAAGGCTTCCTTCTGGGAAAATGAGCAAAGAGTCTGTAAGTTTGTATATCCAAAGGCTATTTTAAGAAGGTTGTAGTGAATGGGTGCATTCTAAGACCATCTGAGAATAACCCCAACATGAATTAAACATGAGAAGTAGTTGTTTAAAGTTTTGCTGGTATTGCAACAGAATGTGAATGATTGCTGAGTAAAGTATAAAAGGACAGCAGACTATTAAACACAGGCAGGCTGGCTAAACCCCAGAAAAAAATACTAAACCTTTCGAACAACAACAATACAGGCAGATGGTAGTGGCTTCGAAGTACTTTCTAATCAGTGATATGATGATCATAATACTGCTATGTATATTTAATGCAACTCAGAACTTATACTTTGGCTCCATCATGTTTTCCTGTCTTTACCAATTGATTCCATTTCTTTTGCTATTCTATTTGTATAAGTAGTGGTCATAATTTTTCCTGTCTTTAATAGAAAATTGAAGATTAAACATAAAGCAAGACTGCAAGTTACAACATTAGAAACTGAATAATGTCTCAAACCTTGAAGGAACATAAGTTAAATGTAACTAGCACTCTTTCAAAATGATCTTGCATTTCTCTGCAGTTAGATCTTCCAAAATATTAATAAACTCATTGTACAGTTTTGTTACACCTAAAAATAGGGAGACATTCAGAGATGGAGGTGAAACAGGGGTACATTCATGCATGCTTGAATAGACTTCAGTGATCTGAGGAGCTGTAACAACTCACTGAAAAGAGAACTGCAAGCCTACATGGGCAAATAAAAGGAATTGAAAAATGTTTGCTTTAATTGCTAATTAAATAAAATAAGTTTATATATTAAAAAAGTTGGAAGCTGAGAAAAAATTTGTGTGTCAGTTTTGTACCTAGGAAAAAAAAGTCATTAGACATGTACTATCTTTCTCAAATGTATTATAAATTTATCATAAAAACCCAACAACTCAATACACTCTAACCAGTGTATTCCTTGCTCTTAACTTCTTGATGCATACAGAGAGAACTTATTTTAATTTTTATAAAAGAATTCTAACACTAAAATCTACTTATATAAAGCCTTCCTTAATCTGTGTCAACTGTTAACTCCTAAGAGGTCTTCTGCTTCATAACACTATGAGAAGTATGCTACCCTTCTCCAGATCCAAAGTATGGAGGTTGAATTTGAAATATCGCCCTGGTGGCCAGCGACAAGGCTAGGATGAGGAGTACGTCGAGACTTGACCCTAGCTGCTTCCCCATGCGCTGGCAGGGGAGTGAGGACTAGCCGGAATATGTGACACAGAGAGTAGTAAAGAGGACGAGGTCTCTTGAATTTCTTCACATAAATGTGGATCTTGCCAGCTGTAATGGCAAGCAGGGAGTAGGGATTAAGCCCAGTTCTTCCTTCTGCCTGCAAATGTCAGTGGCAAAGAGGAACAAGCCCAAAGGAGACTGATAAAAAAGAAGCATGCTATGTTCAGAAGGAACAACAAAAAAAAAAACTTGAGAAAATCCTTCTCCTTCACTCCCACCCCAATCTTTCTGAATTTTAATGATGAGGCTCTGCTTTTTAATGCTCTTTTCAACAGCAGCACAACTATTTGCCTTGCTATAACCTCACAGTAAACCTAAACTGAATACTGTTAACCGCTAACTACAGTAAGCCATGTCAAAATAATGACAGCACTGAATTTATAACTCATTCTTATAGAGCATCTGATATTTATAAGTAAGGCTTAGATGAATTCAAGTTCTCTATATTTAACAATAAAAAAGATTTTGTTATGTGTAATGTGCCATGTAGTATGAATCACAGATTAAATTACAGATACACACGGCATACAGTTTAGACTAGTCACCACAACAATAAGCCTATGCTCACTTTTTATGATCAATCAAAATGAATCAGCAGTTCACTTAACTTCAACTTCTAACATGTAGTAAGATTGTAATTAAACCAAACAAATTCACATTTCATCCTCATGGCAAGAGCACATTTAGTATGATTATGTAAGGTTATATATCTATTTATGTGAGATTATATATCTATCTATCTATTTTCTATAGAACATGTGCAGGATCTCTTTTAAAATTTAATCTTTGTTTAAGAATACTCAGTAATAAATATCAAATTGCTTTATAAGACATTATTTGCCACTTATAGGAAAAAAATCTTTTGAGGAACAAATTAAAAATAAATCCTCAGCTAACTCCAGCCTCCTGTTCCAAGGCTGATAATTGTTTGCAAACCATGTATTTGATATCTAAATCATGTTCAGTGGCTTTCATTCATGATTGCAGGTTGATACAGTCCTCTCTGAAAAATATATTTATCTTTTTCAACACTCATCAAACACTAAATGCCTAACTAGATTACCAGAAGAATCTTTAATTCCATCATTTTGCTCTGGTAATTGCTTTTGCTTTCTTATGTTTAACTAGAGTAAATGAACTATAATTTTAAATTTCTCTTGACACTTGCTATCTGACATTGTATAAAACATGAACAACGTTGTGAATGCTGAAAAAGGTAATGGTAGCAAGAAGAATTTAAACTACAGAAGTGTATTTATATAGGGTGATGCAAATTCAGAAAACAGAATTTCAGCCCTAAATCAATATCCCTGTACTGCAATGTCATATATTCTATCTGAATATTTGAGTAGTAACAAAAAAAAATTATTTTCAAATAAAGCAGGAACTTCAACATGACTGGAAAAAAATTTATTTCCTCCATCTCTTGCTGGTAGCAGAGTCCCTCACTGGGAAGAAGAAAAAAATCTTCTTCAAAACAAGGGGCAAGTGACTCTTGCCTCTGTAGAAGACTGCTCCCTTTTAAAATGCCTGCTGCAGACAAAACATATACACTAAGACGTTAAGCATTCTCTTCTGGCTTACTTTGTTTAGCCTTTAATTTTGTGGGATTTATGCACTGGTCTTCTGAAATGCATGAGGTGTTGAAAGTCAGAGATAGAAGCAAAAAAGCCTTTGTTTGCATACTCAAAAGCAGCTGTACACATACGTTTTCAACACTGTCACCTGCATAATTGTTGCTAGAATTTACACTTGCTGACCTCATTAAGCCAGGTGTTCTCACACACAAAGGGAACTTCTGCAAGGATTTTTCTGAAATCAAGAAGATGGAAGTTTACCTGTTAGAGTTTTAAATGCTGGCAACAGTCATGATACTATGTAGGGTACTAAAGTATTATCTTCACAGGACTTCAAAAATAGAAAAATAAATATTGATCTATTTTTGTCAATATTACTTCTTTCCTAAACAAACTATGCTTTTAAATGCATGTCTATTTTTTTCTGGGGGGAGGTGGGGAGCAGAGGGTGAAGGGCTCACTAGTACTTTGAAAATGAATGAAAGAATAAACAATTAAAATAAATACTGCCTATTCTTTCCACCAGCTTCTGTAAACAATCTCTTAAACAAGTTTAAATGTTCTTTGCTTCCAACAGGCATGATTATTTACTGCTTGATTTTAAAACACAGTGTCTAGGTATTATATTCACTTCTAAGGTACAAATGTGCGGCTCCCACCCTTTTCAGCAAAGCGGGCATACAGAGGCCAGATTGCACCCTAGAGGATCACAAGGATCATTCTCTGTCTTTACTGGAGGCTTGCAACAAGGAATAAAGTACCTAAAATCAGTCTTAGCTGCATAGGTGAAAAAAGAACATCTGGATATTTACAAAGCCTCAAAGGAAGTGACCTAATTTGACCACTGTAATTATGCTCCATGCATACTTAGAGAAGACAGCAGGCATTTTCTGAAACTATGTTATGGACTACTATTACTAATTAATATTGTTCTTCAGGCAATAGAGTTCTTAGGATTGGTTTGGGGTTTTTTTCTAGGTAAATATCCATTATTAATGTTTGGAACTGCTTAGGTCATACTGAAAAGACATTTTTAAATAAACAAATGGCATCTACATTATATTTTTACTGAGACCTTCAAAGTCAAAATCTCTTTTTGTGTTGCATGCACAGAACAACTGTGGGGTATGATTTTGATGTTAAATAAAATATGTTATTCATAAACTGAAGTATTTGCATGGTAATTGAGGTTCTATGCATGCTGCTCAAGATGAAAAGCAGAATCTTCAAAATGTGCTCAGTGTATGTGTTTATATGAATGAATGAGGGTGGAGGCAGAAAAAATGTAAGAAGTGATGTGCTGAAAATGTCAAGGAAGCCAAAGATGGTTTTCTTTTTTAAATAAAATGAATATTCAGCTTGCTTTGTCAGGATGAATATAGGAAAAATTGTAGCTCTGAAGTCCTAAAGTGATAAAGGTACTGTGCAACTGAACGTTGCAGCATCTAGAGATCAGTGTGCTGGCTATTTTGAAAGCACAAGTCAAATCAATTCTTAGTAGATCAATGTGGAAGCCTACTTAGTTTATGATTCTAAACTAACCTAAGTAAAAATCATAGAATCAATCCCTGATCCAAGTGCAGAACCCTGCCCTTTGCCTTGCTGAACCTCTTGAGGTTCACACAGGCCCACTTCTCCAGCTCGTCTGGGTCCTCCTGGATGACATCCTGTCCTTCTGGTGTGACATTATGTAGACATTAAGCTGCTCGGGTCATGTTATTAGTGGATTTTCCAGCACAGAAGTTGTCACACAGAAAGCCTGAGGGATTCTTCTTTGGCTTAGATATACAATCACCACTAAAGTTTAGCTCTCAAGATCCTCAGTTACCGACCAGATCACCTTCCTTTATGAAAAACTCATAACGACTAGAATAACACTCTGTGCTTCCTGTCTCAGACCCAACAAGCAGGCAAGCCCTGTATGACAGAGGACACTCCATCCTCTCTCTAGTCAGCTGAGAAGAGAAATTTATGTGGTAGAGGGGAATGGCAGCAGGGTCCTGCCTGGTGCTGCAGGCATATTTCCTCTGTGCCAGCCTCAGCCTCCCAGGTTCCCTTGCACAATAGATATGAAGCTCTGCAAGTGGAACCAAACTTCAATGAGGATGATGGGCCTCACAGACTAGAAATGTTCCCTAGGTTAAGACAGCCTAATCCATCCATTAAAATGGCCTCTGATAAGAAGAAAAGACTGGTTACTGTCATAGGGGATTCCCGTCTGAAGGGAACAGGAGGCCCGATCTACAGACCAGACTCATTACATCAGAGAGCTGCCTACCTGGGGCCTTGGTTATGTGAAAAGAAAACTTCCAGCCCTGGTCAGGCCCATGGAGTATTATACCCTACTGATTTTCCAATAAGGTAGTAATGAAATTTAAAAAATAAAACATATGAGGGCAAATAAAAAGGACTTCAGGGCCTTGGGACATATGGTGCAGGGATCGGGAGCACAGGTAGTGCTCTCCTCTGTCATTCCAGCTACAAGGAATGATGAGGGGAGGAATAGGAAGAGCCAAGAAATAAATACTTGACACTGAAACTGGTGTGAGGAGCAAAACTTTTGGTTCTTTGATCATGGGTTGACCTACACAACACTAGGCTTGCTGTCCAAGGATGAGGTACAATCATCCCCAAGGGGCAAAAGGATGCTTACCGAAAAGTTAGCAGGGCTCATCAATAGAGCCTTAAACTAGATATGAAGGGGGAGGGGGACAAAACCAGGCTTGATAGAAAAAAAGCCTGTGAATGGCACTCCAGCATCTGGGGAATGGGGTACTAGTGAGGACCTTTGGTCTGCCACCTCAGAGAAAGTGGGGGATAGCACTTCAAATGGCAGCACAGATATGAAGATTACTCATGGGTTAGAAAATTCAGTGAGTAGTCACTTAGGAATTAAGACTATTCCCTTATGAGTGCAGTGAGATCAACAGCCCAGCTGAACTGCATCTGCACCAATGCATGCAGCATGGGCAATAGACAAGAGGAACTAGATATTATTGTAAGGCAAGAAGACTATGATATTTGCCATCACGGAAACATGGTGCGATGACTCACACAACTGGAGTGCTGCTATGGTTGGCTATAAACTCTTCAGGTGGGACAGGCAAGGAAGGAGAGGCAGTGGGGTAGCCCTTTATGTCAGAGAGTGTTTTGATCCCCTGCAGCTTAGTGATTGTAATGATAGGGTTGAGTGCTTATGGGTAAAAAATTAGGAAACATTTAATAAGGTAGATATTGTGGTGGGAGTCTGCTATAGACCACCCATCCAGGAAGAAGAGGCTGATGAGTTATTCTGCAAGCAACAGGAAGAGATCACTGGATCACTAGCCCTTGTCTTTGTGAGAAACATAAACTTGCCAGATGTCTGCTGGAAGTAAAATAAATCACAGAGGAAACAGTCCAGGAGGTTCCTGAAGCATGCAGAAGACAACTCCCTGACACAAGTGGTGAGTGAGCTGATTAGCAAAGCTGCCCTGCTGGACCTGCAGTTTGTGAACAGAGAAGGCCTTGTGGGAGATGTGACGGCTGGAGGATGCCTGGGGCACAACGATCACAAGATGATAGAATTCTCAGTTCTAGGAGAAGTGAGGAGAGGAGTCAGCAGAACAGCTACTTTGGACTTCCAGAGGGCAGACTTTGGACTGTTCAGAAGGCTGGTTGTTCCATGGGAGACAGTCCAAAGGGCTGGATGATCTTCAAGTAGGAAATCCTGGCGGCACAAGAGCAAACTGTCCCCATGTGCCAGAAAATGAGCCAGCAGGGAAGAAAACCAGCTTGGATGAGCAGAGAGATCTGTGTGGATATCAGAAAAAAAGAGGAAAGCATATGACCTTCAAAAGAAGGGGCAGGATCTCAGGAGAACTATGGGGATGAAGTGAGATCATGTAGAGAGAAAATCAGAAGGGCTAAAGCCCAACTAGAACTTAGATTGGCCAGTTCTGTGAAAGATAATAAAAGATCTTTCTCAAAATATATCAACAACAAACAGAGGGCCAAGGAGAATCTTCATCCTTTACTGGATGCAGGGGGAATGTTTGTGAAAGGATGAGGATAGAACTGAAGTACTTAATGCCTTCTTTACCTCAGTGTCTAAGAGTACAATAAGATGTTCTCTGGGTACTCAGCCTCATGAGCCAGAAGACAAGGAAGAAGAACAGAACAAAGCTCCCATGATCCATAAGGAAATTGTTAAAGACCTGCTTGGCCAATTAGACACTCACAAGACTATGGGGCCAGAGGGGATCTGCCTGAAGGTATTAAGGAAGCTGGCAGAGGTGCTGGCATCACCTTCCAGCAGTCCTGGCTGACTGGGGAAGTTCCACTTGACTGGAGGCTGGCTGATGTTGTGCCCATCTACAAGAAGGGACAGAGAGAGAATCCAGGAAACTACAGGTCTGTCAGTCTGACCTCAGTGCTGGGGGAGATGTTGGAGCGGATCACCTTGAGTGCTATCACACAGCACGCACTAGACAACTAGGTGATCGGACCCACTCATCATGGGCTTATGAAAGGCAGATCCTGACAAACTAACCTGATTACTTTCTATGGCAAGGTGAGAGTTGCAAAAGCAGAGAGAAAGGTTTCTTCAGGTTCAACAGCAGCAAATGGAAGACTAGGGAAATACAGGCTTGCAGCTGAATGGGATAGGAGGCCTGAGAACAAAGGACATGGAAAAGGCAGAGGTACTCAGTGCCTTCTCTGCTTCTGCTGCATTGCTGGATTTGGAGGGATATGATCAGCATTACAAAGGTCAGATGCAGAACAGTCACTAGTGGTGTAACCAAGGGTCAGTACTGGGGCCAATATTGTTTAAAATCTTCATTATTTGACTCAGCTTTCCACAAGGAGGTTGGACTTAATTATTTCCAGACCTCAACCATTCTTCCATCCTGGACTGAAGCATTTACCATTTCCTTTAAAGTGAACTGACATCTCTTACAGTAGCAGTTTTTGTTCTGCTGTGAGGTCATAGAATCATAGAATCACCAGTTTGGAAGAGACCCACTGGATCATCGAGTCCAACCATTCCCACAAATCTCTAAACCATGCCCCTCAGTACCTCATCCACCCGCACCTTAAACACCTCCAGGGAAGGCGAGTCAACCACCTCCCTGGGCAGACCGTTCCATTGCCTAATGACCCTTTCAGTGAAGAATTTTTTCCTTATGTCGAGCCTGAACCTCCCCTGGCAGAGCTTGAGGTCATTCTCTCTTGTCCTGTCCCCTGTCACTTGGGAGAAGAGGCCAGCACCCTCCTCTCCACAACCTCCCTTCAAGTATTTGTAGAGAGCAATAAGGTGTCCCCTCAGCCTCCTCTTCTCCAGGCTAAACAACCCCAACTCTCTCAGTCGCTCCTTGTAAGACTTGTTCTCCAGCCCTTCACCAGCTTTGTCGCTCTTCTCTGGACTCACTCCAGAGGCTCAACATCCTTCTTGTGGTGAGAGGCCCAGAAGTAAACACAGTATTCGAGGTGTGGTCTCACCAGTGCCGAGTACAGAGGGAGAATAACCTCCCTGGACCTGCTGGTCACGCCGTTTCTGATACAAGCCAGGATGCCATTGGCCTTCTTGGCCATCTAGGCACACTGCTGGCTCATGTGCAGTCGGCTCTTGACCAACACTCCCAGGTCCTTCTCCTCCTGGCCACATTCCAGCCAGGCTTCTCCTAGTCTGTAGCTCTGCTTAGAGTTGTTGTGCCCCAAGTGCAGGACCCGGCATTTGGCCTTGTTAAACCTCATGCCGTTGGTCTCTGCCCAGCAGTCCAGCCTGTTTAGATCCCTTTGCAGAGTCATAGCTGGGAAGACCATCATGTCCTCCACTAACCCTTTCCAGTATGGTGTTGGTTGGGGCCAGTGTGGCGTGTTCTTGTAGCTTCAAATCATCATTAGTGTCTTCCTAAATGAAAGAAGCCCTCAGAACTTAAACATTCATATGAAGCTATCTTTTTTCTTGATTTAAATTCTCCTAGTTATTATAAGTGGTGTAAATCTACCTTAACATTCTCATACTTTTTATAAATTTCCAGCAGATGGTGAGAGTGGGTGTGTGTTTGATAAAAACCACATAATCTATTTGAGAACAGTGCTAAAAGAATAGTGTTGCAAACACCTAAAAAGCCTTAGGTTAAGTAATCTTACTCTTAAAACGATCATATGGGTGTTTTATTGGTTGAGGAGTTGAATGTTTAAGCTAGAAATGTGACATTATCATCATTAAAATTATTTTATTTTAATGTAACAAGCAGTACCATTTTGAAAGGGATTTGGATATTTCATGAAGCTCTGTGTTATTGAAGGAGATATTCTAATTATCGTGTAAACATTAATAATTTGAAGAAGAGGAGATTATCCATGGTCTTATTATCAGTAATCAGGGTAAGCTGGATGAT
Source organism: Clamator glandarius (assembly GCA_033459285.1). Lineage (NCBI taxonomy): Eukaryota > Metazoa > Chordata > Aves > Cuculiformes > Cuculidae > Clamator > Clamator glandarius. The sequence goes on along the minus strand of JAUNZM010000311.1, from coordinate 62,773 downwards.
AAGCACTAAAGATATAGCTGTACTATCAGCCTAGAGCTGGGAGTGATTTTGACCCTCCCTGTATTAGTTATCTAGCTGAAATAGGAAAAAGATCTATTAGCACAAAGGCTAGAAAACACCTTTTTCTGGCTGATGTAACCTTAATTATCAGGTCAATAATTAATTTGATTTCAATTTCATTTTGATTTGTTAGAGGTGGGGATCTTTCCTTATTGACTTCAGTCTATCAAGTAATATAAAATTGGTAATGTATGTTTGAAATGACTTCCCCAGATATAAGAGTTTAGAACATAAGGTGCCTTCATATCTGAGTTGAGGTTTGCCTCCCATCACAAGCACGCTGAACAGACTATTCAAAGGGTTCACAATCTTAAACACTCCCAGTGCTTACCAGCTTTTGAGTTGCATAAGTAATATGAATCCTATCTTCACTCACTTCATTGCATGTATATATGTATGTCAGCAACCAGGTTTTATGGAAATGAGTAGAAAAGAAGTGCTGGGCAGGTAAATTCAACCCTGAGAAGTACAAGAGGTAGCAAGTAGAATCTGTGAAGAAACATACACTATATTTTGTCGTGCCCAGCACAGAAGAGGAAATTTCACTAATTTGTCCGATATTTTCCCATTCTATTACTGTCAAATCAATAAAATAAAATCTACAGTTAAGATTCAAATAAGGTTTATTTCAAGATGCGTTCTTATACTTTATAAACAATTTATTTAGAAAAGAATATCAAGGGAGCAAGCCTTCAGTAAAATTTATCAATCAGTTGCTGGTGGCTTACTGTTTTGAACTCTGTGTGTAACAAGGGAAGTGATATAAGTGCCATTCTCAGTGAATTACTTGAGAGAAAAAACAGAGAACATTGTGGTAGGACAGAGGGAGAGAGGCTTTTTTTGCTTTAATTGAAGGGATCAGATCCTCAGCTAACCATTAAGTCAATAAAGCTACTCTCATAAACAACAGCTTAAAATGTTGGCTTTTGCCTTTGCGATGTATCTTCCTATTCTGTAGTGAGACATGTACTAAGAAAAGGCTTGGAAAAGGTTGGCTGAGTGAGTCGACTCAAGAAATTGGAAGGAGATATGGGAAAAAAAAAGACTCAAAATAAGAATAGCAAGCACACTGAGAAGGGCTTACATTGAACAAACTGAGCAGATGATAAGAGATTGAGGAGTGGGCCCTGGCTAGAGCCAAAGAGAAACTTAAGGATGGGGAGATGAGGTATGCCTAAAGGACAAGCTAAGGAGAGTGGAAGGCTTTGTAAAGGGAAGTGACATGATCAGAGTAAAGAAATGTTTAATAGACTAAAATCACTTTCCAATTTCAGCTGCTGGTTTGTTGGTTTTTTTTTTTCTTAAAGTGTTTTGCTGCAGTATGCTTATTTGCTGATTTTTACAAATTTAAGGTTGTGTTTCTTTCTACTATGTCCCTCCATCCATCAGGCAAGCAGTAGCAGTTGTGAGACAGAACCTGGGAGAGGGAAGAAAAAAAAGCAGCTTCCTCTTAGACAGCAGAAGGGGCAGCAAGAGGGGCACAGAACAGATGAGAAAACAGCCAACTCATTTACAGATTTTCTCATTTGAGGTTCTTGATACAAAAACATTCCTGGTTCTGATGTGCAGACTGAGGCTTGTCTATATATTTATAAAATTAAGTGAAGTGCAAATCACACTAGAAGATTTATGCTAACGGTGTTTCTAAAACACACCAAAATGAGTAGAATGTATCACCAACTGCTTCTTGCAACTATACTTCTTCCACAGAAACATTTTTAATAGTTAAGCAATTAAAATAAAACAATAGTCCAACATCTGAAGGTAAGCCTTTTGCATCCAGTACTGTGCCTTGCCACAGACTCCCTTCATGACCTTACTTAGCCACCTTTTCCCCATTTCTCACAGAGATAACAGAAACATCTAATTCAAAAACAGTGTTGCTGAAAACTCCTGTTTTGCTTTCCTTAACCCCTGAGGTGCCTGTAGCACATGAGCATGTTTCTTTCCAGATTTAAAGGTTCTCTGGTTGCCTAAATTTGTGATTTTATAGTGTTTCCAAATTAACAGGACTGAGCAGCTTGTCACCAATCTTGTATTTAAGCCTGGCTGGAGTACAGAAACTAGAGGGTCATCCATCGAAGATGACTGGAATGCTCCATCTGGTTCTCAGAATGCATCTGGTACACAGGCAGAAGAGCGATCCTCACCAAATGCAGCTGCAGCTGCTTTCTTAAAGTACAGAGAGAGGACATGCCCCCTTTATACCATAGGCCAGTGGTGAGGGTTCTAATCAGGAAGCGTGAAACACAAATTTAGTTTCTTTCTCTTCCTGAGGGAATTCAGCCTCCCATTTCCCACTTTGTAAGAGTCATTTAATCTCCCGGCTAGAGCTTTTTGGGCGGGAACATTCTTCACCTCTTCTACTGAAGCAATGCTGACATATAGAAAAATTCCAGAGCCACTGCCTATGCCACTGCCTATGAAAGACATGAAGGATGACTAGCTCCTATCCATGCTTTAGGGAATCCCATCCAGAATTCTAGAGCACACTGTGGGAAATGCATCTCTCAGCATTAGGCAGTGGAGGTGGCAGGGGATGATGCATGATGACAATTTTAGCTTTCTAAGTCTCATATTGAACCTGCCTTGATTGTATTTTACTTAAAAGAGCCATCGTGCAGATATATAAACTGAGGCTTAAGATACTGATGTAGCACATGCAGCACAAGTATTTTGAACAGAATGTGCACGTATGGGTTTGCATTTTATGATTCCTGCCACAAAATTATGAATATGCATGGAAAAGTAAGTTACTGTTTATGAGACTTGCAATACCAATAAAAAGATACAGTCATTAATAAAACATTTGGTCTGGTGGAATCAAGTGGATTTGACATTTTTAATAGAAAAGGGAAAACTGTTATATTTTCATTTAACTAGAACATTTTAATACAGAAGAAATTTGGATTAGGTATCGACAGCATGTCACCTGATAAAATGTGTAGCGAAGTTTTGAACAGCAGATGTCTCACCCAGGGACGCTTCCCTGAGGAAACAGCAGGAACCTCCTGTACACTCACTTTGCCTGGCATTCATCTCCTGACCAGCTGCCAATTTTAAACTATAGCAAGTCTCTCAGTTTATAGTCCTATCAAGCTAAAATCTGTTGCATTTGGGGGAAAATAGCAATACTTATGTAAATCAATAATTGCATTGTATATAATACAGTAAATCCATAACATGCCTAGAGTGACACTAACAACATCATGCACGGGTATGCTATCAAGTAACATGTATGAAGCAATTCATACGCATTACAGTCTGAATGTGTCTTGTTCAAGTACTCATTTTGTTTGGCACAAACAGCCCTCTTTTTGCAACCCAGGAATAAATATCACTTTGTTTCATCACTTCTTTTTTCTTCAATGGAACTGTTTGCTAAGGCTAAATCCTAGCCTTCTTTCACATCACAGTTCTGCCTAAAGTTGAAATATACCACACAACGATGATTACTGATGTCTGCTGTCTTTCATAATGAACTGCAGAGCACTGGTCAAGCACCCACGCAGAAGTTGGTGAAAATCTGGATTCTTCATATATAAAGAGATTTTCAAAATTACAGGCAGATTGGGGGTAATAATAGATAATATTACATGTCTGTGGAAGTCACCAGACCCTTAAACTAATTTTTCATTCTGTATTGCAGTCTCCTGGATTTTAGTTTCATTCATTCTGGTTTGGCCCTATGAGTCACAAAATGTTCCAGCACTGAATATAGATGCAGTTTTTATAACTTACTTTGATCCTTCTCTGGATAAACCAAAATTGAAAATATTTTTGTATTATTTTAATTGAAACCATGTGAAAGATGGCAGCTGGATCATTGAGGGAACCAAGAGATCTGAGAGCCAAGACAGGTGCAGGTAGAGTCCATTGTTACAGCTGCTTTGTAAAGCATACTCAAGTACTTCCCACTGCCAAACCGAAACAGGCTTTCCAAATATTTTTTCACAGGCATGTGGGAGTTTTTAGCTCTCTGCAAAAGAAGTCTGACCTGGAGCAGATTGAAACTGGCAGCGCCAATATGCAAGTTCTACCTTTACATACGGACATTATCATTCGTATGAGCTTCTCAAGATAGAAAGACCTTATAAAGGAATCAAAATTAGTAATGTATGCATTGATACAATTTTACAAAAACTGTAAGGAAATGGTGCTAAATAAGAGGGGTTTGGTCATACTGTCACTAAAGAAACCACAACTCAAATTCCACACTCATGTTGGAGGCAGACAAAGATAAAGGGATGTCCATGTGGCTCCATCTGTAATTTGGCTCCATTCAAGTGATCTCATGCTTAATCAAAATTTACAGCCTGTGCTCTGATTTCTGGTTCCCAGTTTCTAGACGACTCACATTTTTTCTTTTCATTTTATTTGAAAGAGCAGAAAGATCTCTACCATTCATGGAATTGTGAGGGACTCCCTCTTCTCAGCCAATCTTAAAACTGAGTTCCTCAGGTTTGAAGTCTGGCAATATTGCTGCCATTTTGATGGTTGAATGTTGAGTTAGAACCCCTCTAAATTTAGTCTCATTGCTTTCTATCTAAAGCAAGACACTTTTATTGAAGAGTAAAATTTACATAATCTTTTCCTTTTTACATATTCACTGGTAGCACGTATGGTCTTATCGGGCTATTTCTATTTGTAGTTATATCTTCTGCCTTTAGTGGCCGATTTCTACATAATACAATCACACTTTTCATTGCTATTATTACAATTTTTATTTTCAATTGAGGTAATTAATTTGTATCTGCTGAATAACAAATAGCATATTCATAGCAAAAGTTAAAACTAGTCTTTATGATAAAACATTTGTAAAAAAATGCAAGAAAAGCATCAGCCTTTTTTTGTTATGAGTAACATTTTAAAGGCACTTCAAGTTTCTAATTCCCATTGATGTCAAAACCTCAGATTACTCTCTAGGAAATTTTTGCCTTCCATCCAATCACTGTGAAAGTGAGAAGACTATGTTTTGCTATAGCCGTAGCAATTTCTTGTCCAACAGAACCATTCAGATTGAAGGCTGTAGTGAATGTGGCTTGCTGGACTTGCTTTTAGTGCTAGTATTTTCTTCCTGCAAAGCTTTTCAGTTTGTTTGTTTGGTTTTTTTTTTAATGATTCAGTCTGCCCTGATGAAGTGGAGCAGAGTTAAGACAGATTTGAACTGTGCTGCTTCCTTGGTTGAGTTTCATCTTTTTTCTTAATGAAGTCTTAGAGATGCTAAGGGAATTACATCTAATGATTTACTAGTTGGACCCTGCCCTTCACTACTTGTAAAAAAGTGGTGTGGAAATCTGTCTCCTGTTTTGCTGAAGGTATTTGAGAGGTAACATTGGGTAAATTTTGTCATATTTTGATAATATAGGTGTCTCTGACTCTTGCCATGTTATTTCAAGCATGGATTTTGTTACAGTTATGGGATAGCTATGATTGATGATGTCTTAGTGATAAGTACAAAGTGTTCTTGCTGTCTTTGTTAAATCTGGATTTTCCTATCTCTAACCACAAGGCTTTGTTCATCAACATGATTTGACTTGCCTTACTGGATAATTTCTTTCTTTTCAGCAGTATGAAAGGAATATTTGTCTTCTCAAGGACAATGGCATGTAGCCTTCTGTTAGGTTTCACCTTGCTTCATCTTCAGAATATGAAACTATTTAGAATAGGACTATCAAATGTCTAGTATTCCCCTTCTATTTCTATATTTCACACAAAGACATTTTTTTATGTAGAAAATGATGAATTTGTCAATTGGCTAAGAGTTCTGGAGTCATTGTCTGGGAAAGGGATAATTCTAGCAGATGTGCCCAGTGTCCCAGAATCCTCGAAACATGGCCAAAGTTCACATATGGTGATTCTAGTACACCATGCTCGCTGTACGTACATTGTAGAAAAAATTCTATGTTGATAGGAAAACTGCCTTGACTTCATGATTCACATATGAGCAGCACTTTTGGTAGCAGGTCCTCCGTGTCCAAGATGCAGCAAGATGAAGCCTGATTGCACAGTACCTGTGTATCATATAAACATATATTTCTGGCCAGGAAAGCTCAGAAAAATGTTATAGGAGCTTTGATATGTTTTGCAGGAGATATAGATGTGCCAGTTCCTTTTTATTTGTATAGAATGGTCTTGCTACTTTCTATTTTTCTGATCAAGGAAAAAAATCTGAGGTAAATATAGTGAGTTCACCCTGGTGAAGATACAAGTAAGATTGGAAAGTAAAGGAATGACTGAGAGAAGTTAGCAGTCCCCAGAACAGAACTCTAATTGAATTTGTCAGTTAGTTAGTAAGTTGCAGTTGGGTTTCTCTTCTATTTATAACTAATTAAGTCAAACTCATATCTTTCCATAGCTCTTTGAAGTCTTAATGTAAATATAGTTTGCTTTACTTAATATGTCAGCATAATTGGTATATGTAGTGGGAGAATATGAGGAAACATTGAATCTGTGAATTCATTCTTATTGTTCAGACTGAGGACTATATATGTCCTACAAAAGTGTTTGATCCTACCTGATTCTCTTGAAGTGGATTAAAGGCTGATTATGTACCCTTTCCACCTCCAACCTGCTTTGGAATAGCAATGGGAAAATGTTCTGGTTTGCATTTTTCTATCACTTTTCCTCTAATTATTTGTTTCACATTTTTATGCTGATTTTTTTTGTCCTGAAAAATGCCTTTTAATACATTTATCTATCGAAATTATTTATTTTTGCACATCACTACATAAGGATCGTTCTGAGTGCCATATTTCCCAATATAAAAATTGTTATGCTTTGAGTATCCAATAACTTCATAGAAACAGAGTTAAGTAGGAGCAGAGCTAAGAACACATCTGATTTTGTATATTTGTATTTTGATATACTGATTTTTATTAAAACTACATGGTAGCTCCGAACACGGGTAGGTGACTTACATATGTCTATTTATATTCCATTACTGACCAAAGAATAGAAGGCAAATTTCAGTAAATTGAATGGAACCCATTGAATACAATTATCATGAGCATTTTTCTAGTGTGAGTTAAAAATCATTTGACTTAAAGCTCTTTTCCATTGCCTGTACTTTTTTCCCCAGGATATAAATCCATTTTGTAATTACTCCCTTCTTCTTATCTCAGAAACTTTGCCTGACACACCATTCCATATGTTTATGATTCTCTGAATGAAAAAGTGTTCCCTGACAACCATTCAGGTTTTTTTTCCTTTAATTTCCATTTATGCCTTATTGTCTTATAATGTTCAACTGAAAATATATGTTGCAATATTGTGTGACATTATCTGTATTACTTAAGATTTTATATAGCTATACATCAACCAAACATCAGATAAATCTCATTCTTCTTCTTTTTTTTCCTACATCTTCCCTTCCAGAGCTGTATAGGTAGTAGATTCAATTTAGTCTTTATGACAAGTTGACTTTAAACATTTCTTACAAACCTAGGACAGAATACATCTGCAATTTTTTTAGTCACCATATATATAGCTTGCTAAACCTTCTCTGCAATTAGAAAAAAAATAGAAAAACTTATTAAATATTTACACTCCACACTATGCAGTATTGTTTACAGAACTGCATAGATTTACTAGTATTTGCAAATTGAAGGAATAATCCAGCAGGACACTGAATAAGATCATCAGGACTAGAACACTGTGTAATGTTTCCTGACTAATTTGCTAGACTTGCTAATAAATAAATAAGTTACACAAGATAGGTATTCAGATGATTTGTAATCCTGCAATAATGGCTTCTAAATAGTTAAGATTACACTGAGAGATGAGAACCTTTTCCCCCTATATGCCATACACCAGCACTGGACAAAATCAATCTTGTGAAGGCTCTGATTACTTGTGCTGCAAGTTTCTTGTCAGCAGATTCAAAATGTGCAGTGGAATGAATCTTCTGTAAGGTAGAGGTGCTGTCTATCAGCTGGGCATCTTTCCATCCCTCTCTCCATCCACCTTAACTTCCCGTGGAATAGGTGACTGTGATAAAGTAGAAAAAGATAAAATACAAGATGCTTCAGCACAACCATTTTGATCCTTTACTGTCAATGCAGAGGAAAGGTGACACCAATTTTAGTTTCTTCCGTGTCAGAAATATGTACCCTTGAAGTGGGAATGTGTGGAAGTTAAGGAATAAATGAAGGAATCACTTTTTTCTAAAATGTAATGCTATTTGAATGCATTCAAAAGTATTGCATTCAAGGGTTGAGGTCTAAATCCATTAAAGACTCTGACTTATTCTGAAAAAAAGACAGTGAGTAAAATCCAAGCTGAAATACAGCACTTATTAAAAAAGGTCTGAAAATTACCCTAGGAATATGTGAGCATTTCAGGAAGCCGAAAATCCCGGTCATGATCTGAACTGAATGTCAGAGTCAGCCATTAGCTTTTTAGTAATTCAACAAAATTCATATCTGGTCTTTGCCAAAATTTTGGAGTTCTGTAGTAAAGTTTTTAGCATCTTCTGCCTGCACATTGATCAATAGAACTTTAAAAAAATCCTTCTTATTTTTCAACAAAATTTAAGTTACTTATGCTAAGCTAAGAAAAAAGATTATTATTTTGAAAGGATAAAGTGTGGCATGCATTTTGGCCATGTTTACTCTCTGTAATATAGAAAAGGAGCTTGTACCATCATGGTGCTTTTGTGTGGAGTGTCAGTTCTGCTGCTAAGAAGTCTAATAGCCAGGTCCAATGTGGAATTACTGCTTCCTTCTCCCCATCTTCACTACCCTTCACTAGCCTTGTAAAGGATTTATAGGTTGCAAACAAATACTGCCAGAGTAATGCATGTTGGAGAACTTGAAAAAAGGATTGCAAAATCGGGAACTGAAACTCATTAAAAATATGTTGCCACAAGTCTGTCCTGGTCCAAGCAGAATTGTGCTATGCAACACCTAACACCTTGCATAGTGCATGAGAGTATTGTTTTATACAGTCTTCCAACAATCACAATTAGATAGACAGGTGAGTTGGTGAAGAAATATCATCCCATCCTGCAGACAGACAAAGGCATTGAGGAAATGGTCTAAAAAGGATGGAAGCATGATTTTAGTCTTGTTTTCTACTTTGAAGTTTTATCCATCCAGTCATTTTGTCTCCCAAGATTCTTTCCTCCAGTGTTATCCAAATTTATGAGCCAAAATTGCCAGTTTAATAACCAGAGGCCTAAAATTCCATTTGAGGACAAAAAAGCCAGGAAATTGTGGGGTTCTTTTAGTAGGCACGTGGCTAGGAGTTATATTAGTTGTCAGATTAGTTGATATTTTATTCTGCATGCTAATCAAATTCCTAAAGACCTAAATTGCTCTCAACAGTCAACACTCCACTGCCCCTCACAACTGCAGAGATATACCACTGTCAGCAGATGCAGGCAATCAGGAGAAAAGTTAATGAACTTCAGAGTTCTACATTTGCAACTTCAACCCCTTTCCTCACAGAAGAGGAAACAGACCACTGTGAACTTCAGAAGGCTTTGAATGGGCTGTTTCATCAATCCTCCAGCTAATGGTTGAGTGAAGTGAGAATGACTATACTTTTTCATCTTTTCTCGTGATCCTTTGGACGTAGCACTATAGATGCCATTAATTTCATGCCAAAAAGGCCATCCTGCTGTGTTTGTGCTTCTGTCACCAGCAGCAACATAAATCAGCTGTTCTCCATGCTGTTGAGTGCTGTCCTCTTACCCATGCATGCCTGTATCAATCTTAAGCAAAAAATCATATACTGGAAATTACATTTTATTCAAACAAGCAGTAACTTGCAATGAAATTGCCATCATAGCATACATACCTATGAGACAGTTTTCTGTTCCTCATATCCTCCCCCTGCCTATTACTCTGCTCCTGACAGATCAGAGCTGAACTCAGGCACTGCTGTTCGAAGCAGTGCTCATTATCTGAAAGGATGAAAACTCTCATGAATGGTAGCCAGTCATCAAATATGGTATCATGCAGGAAACTGTAGTCTTGATAAGATGCTCTGTGGGTGTTAGGTTCAAGAGCATTGCTGAAGTCCTGGGAGAAATTAAGAATGGCATTTCAGTCACCTGGAGCTATGTCCGCTCTCACCAAGGTTCTATAGAGTGCCTACATGGGAAAAGGATGGGGGAGCAGAGGCATCAGGCCTTCTCCAGACATGGAAAGCAGGCATTCAGGCGCCTGAGCCAACTGCACAGATAAATTTTATGGCGATACTGCTTAGACTGAAATTGCCCCTACACATTATAGAAAACAAGTTAGAATAATACTTTTTCACTCTGCCACCAAATAGACAATATAGATTACAGTAAGAGCAGATTCAAAGTTAGCCATTGTATTTGAATTACAAAGTAGCAATCAATTAGTTTATCATTAATCAGATAATTTTGGGGATCGTGAATAATATGAAATGAAAAGAAGAAATAACTAGCAGGATAATTTTCAGGAGCCATCTCTCAGCTTTATAAACTAATCCTCCTCTAATGGCCCTTTTTAATGTAATTTATTGGTTCATCATTACCCTTTTTGTATTAGTAATTATTTCTAAAATACCAAAGAACCATCTTTTTTTCAAGGTCCTTCTATGTGTCTGATTTACAGCTTGGCTCGTGTTGGACTCTGTCTTTCTGAGGTTTGACATTTCAAAATATTTATAGCTCTTTTACATTAATGCCTTTCTCATGAATCTGAAGGTGACCGTTATTTCTTTCATCTTGTTGTAATTAAATGGATCAACTATAGCTTTATTATTCCACTATTTATCTGTGCAGTGCGTTAAAACATTCAGATTATCAAGCGATATTGAACATTATGTGAATTATAACAAACAAATATTTCCTAAAACATAGGCTACGCTTGATGCATTGGCTAAGAACTTGTTCCAAGTGAAAGCACAAAATCTTTAATATTTTATTGATCAGATCTAAACCTTCTGCCCAAAGTGGCAATTAAATTTCAATTAAACTGACTGAAAGCATCATATTAAATTTCAGCACTTTACGAGCTATCAGATAATGCTGCAGGACAAATCTTTAGTATGATCACACTCTTTTCAAATTATATTATCCTGTTCATTCACAATAAAAGTGACAGTTTTAGGTATACTTTCAATATTTCTTGAATATAAACCCTCTAATGAACACATTTTATTGCCTTTAAATCAATTATTATTGGATATTTTAATAAAGTGAATTGAGCACTTTGTTTTACACACTGCTTAGAAGTTATTATATTTTGCAGTCAGCATAGCAAAGAACAGTGACAGTATGACAGAAATATCCAAATGCCTAATGTTATTCTACAAATTTAATCAGCTATTTACAACGATAAATATGCTACATTCCATTTCATAACAGCTACAGGTACAACATGTTAATTAATAACTGATTAAATCTTCAGGTTTGAGGTCTCACTTCCTTCAGCACTGTGTTTCTGAAAATGAGGTAAGCTTAAGGTGATAGAACCAAAACTGCAAGACACTGAAAGTGCTTTAGAGTATTGCCTCATACGAAGACCTCAGTATTTCACTGTTGCCTCTCCCTTTGTTCCTGTGGCTCTATATGCCTGTCAATGTTCAGTTTGTGCAAATACACATGCTCGTGGGTAAATTTGCCTAACTCAGAGCTTGTTCTCACTCAATCTCCTTTTAAGTTACACACATACACATATTTAAGTGTAAACAACAACATTATCCAGATTTTTTTTTAAATATAGTTTAGGCATGAGGCGAATCTAATACATGACTGAGACTAGTCAAATTCCATTTTACTTGACATGTTGAACTGAGTGTATTTACTGCCTTTTGTATATAGAAATCTATATTCTATATTGTTGTTCAAAAGTTATTGTGGTCTTATGGGTGATTACTAGAAGCAGTAGGTAAATTCCCAGGTGGACTGTTATAGTCCAGTATAGTCATTGTGTTGGGGAACCCCTATATTCTAAGCCCCATAATTTCCCCTCTTTTGCAGATGCAGATTTCAGGGATACCAGAGGTAACGTAACTGTTTTGGGAGAAGCTGCTCTGTGAATTCATTATCTACCAGTAGATGCTCTTTCATGTAGCATCTTAACTTCCTTAAAGCTAATCATCCTCTAGTTCAGGCTTCAGGAGAAGCAGAACAGAGAAAATGCCCAGACTACATAAAGTCCAGTTGCCTCTTGCTGCAAACAAGTCCACCTCTTCCAAGAGTCAAGTGTCATTATAATCTTTCTCCTATTTCATATCATGCTATATTTCAAGAAGAAAATTTAATGTTCTATTGCTTTTGGAGAGAAACAAAAATCTATAAAGATAAATACAGAGGGGAGGAAAGCACCTTTCTTTAGAGGAACATGGGTTTTGTACTTGAAGTACATTGTTAAAAATCTGAGTCAAGTCTTTTGCTGATGTACAGCACAATATTCCAGAGATTGTATTATTTCATATGAAAAGTATGGTTTGTTTATTTTTATCAGTAAACATTTCTTTTCACTCTACTATTCTTCTCCCTTGGGAGCAGAGTGAAGAATTAAGTGTGTAGGGAAACAGGAAAAAAAGGGTTTTGCAAAATGACAAAACTACACAAAGCATTTGTTTGAAACTAGTGCTCTTTTTTTTTATTTTTCAGTACATGCCATGATGAGAGAAGTCCTGCAGAGGGTCAAACAGTGCTTAAGTAGCTAAGTAAAGGAATTGGCCTCCAGAGCAGGTGTTCATGCTGTCTCAGCAGGCAGGGATAGTATATGTTGCATCAAACACAGTTCGCCCAGCATGTGTTCACACCTCCCCTGACCCCTACACTTCCTGGCTTTGCTATCATGAAAGCATCATGAGAAAGGAGGTGTGCTTGGAGGGAGTGTGGGTGGATCTTTCCAACAATCAGATGCCCTCGGCTAAACAAACAAGCGAGCAGTAGCCATTTTTTAAAACCATGATCCTCCACTCCCCTTGTTTAAGTAAGGTCCCGATATGACTCCCAGCAACACTGCTAACAGAGCCGTCTACATGCAGTAAGAACATTCCTGGAGTCACATCACACTCTGACAGTTCCTAGGCTGCTTCCTAACATTGGCCTGACCTGTGGATTTTGCAATATTTCTGAAGGCTCAATCTCTTTAAACAATGGCTCTCCTAGGTATGGCATTTGTAGGCATTTGCATATTATATTAGTGGAAATCAACAGATCCACCCAGGATACTGCTCAAAGCAGTTTGGTTAATCACCTACAAGACAATAAATTGGAAATTATCCTGGGTTTGGATCATTTGTGCCTAGTCAGCCTATATCTGCGCGGCTGGAGGGACACTTTCCTTTGATTCATCAACCTTTCTTCAAACCAACCAGCTTCATGTGGATCACGCATTTGGTATGGAAAGGATACGGAATACAGGAGCTTAAATTGCTAGGGAAAAATCTTTTCCTTTCAGGCCACCCGAGTCTTGACTATTTTTTGAAGAACAGGATCAAGCCTAAAATGAGGAAAAGCTATGAAAATGTTGGCTGGCTTCTAAATATATTAATCCCTAGATACAGTCCTAAGAATAATTTTAGTTGTGTTTTAATGGAACTATTGAGTGATTTTTATCATTTAATTTTATTTGACTGCAGTGGAACTCTGCAGGAAGCTGCTAAGTTTATATGGTAATCGGGGAGAGAGAGAAAGGAGGTGGGGGGTGGATAGATGGCAAAAGCTTGCTTTGGTTTGAAGATATAATATTTTGCATTTTAATCAATCCTTACAATTCATTCTGATGTGACTCTATTGGCTGAGCAAATCTTTTTGAATCTGCCTTAATAATCAACTTTTAGAGATTCTTCAAATGCATTTGAAACTGTCACCGAATCAGAAAAGCTGAACTGAAGCCAACTTCAATGTACTATTCTTACTCATATCTAGTGATTTACTAGATTTATTTGTAAGGCCAAAAAAAAAAACCCTCTGAATTTTGGTCAGCTGAATACACATGAATTTACATTTGTTCTCCAACGTTCATGAAAAAGACTGGCCTGCCATTGTGAAATGCAGAAAACAATCTATCAGGCTTTCAATAAACTGAAGATATGTGGTTCAGCCTATTTAAAATTAGATGCAGCACTAGCAATATGGAGAGGCCCAGTAAGGCTAGCAATAAAAGTAGATATACAGTATCTGACATCAGATTGTTTCAAGCTTAATTTCGGTAAAGTAATAAGGTCAGGAAAAGAAACGCTCAGTGATGCACAGATTGATGCTATTAGAAACTATGCCTTGGCTTCAAGCAAACTCTTTTTTGTCTTGCTCTCCTGGACAGAGCACAAAGATATTCAGCATAATCCTTACAGATTTATAACCACAAGAGTGGACCAAGCTTAGCAGACTGCAGTCAAGAACAGTACTAAAACTAAGCTATACACGTTTATTAACAACACCAGAGGGTATTATATTACTCTAATTTCCTGAAATGAACACAATGTATATTTCCACCAACACACATCAGGGGCTGTTGACACACTGTGGACAGCTGTTAACTCCTGAGAGGAGTCCTGACTCCTCTTATGATTACCACAGTTAGAGACTGGTATAGTCCCATTGATTTTACTTGAACCACATACAATTTTCAGATGAGAGAATCCAGTCATTTTAAACATAGGGAGTATTTTAAGATAAAAGCCAGAACCCTTTTGCTGTACAAAAAAAATACATCCTTGTATACAGAAATACTGTGTCTAACAAAATCTTAGGTAAAAGCTTCTGCATTTTTCTCACACAGTTAAATTGTTACTTACAAATTAATGTCTTTGTTATTAATAGCTACATCCTAAAGCCGTTTTTGGAGGGGGGAACATTACACTTCTCTCTATTTATATCCCATGTGTCTGTCCTCTGTCACTCTCTTTCTCTTTAATCTTGTTTGAGTGTATGGCTCACTCGTCCTTATTTTATTGACTCAATCACAGGCACACTGTCACTTTTTATAAAACGGTCACTGCAGAATCACATCAAGCAAATTCTTGATTCTGCAGTCAGTAATTTAGTGCCTTTATGGAATTGCAATTTCAGGGCTCACTGCTTGTTTTTCTAAAATGTACTTTAGGAATTAGTTACTCCAGCCACAAATCAGTTGAATTTATGCACAGTTGTAATACAGTTTATGGCCTCATGGTACATTGCTTCAAAAACAGCAGATGTGAAATTATGATAAATATAATGAGTGTTTTTTGCCTGATCTACCGGAGTAGAGAAGGATCTGGAGCGTGTTTACCTATCCCATACAGTACATTTAATGTCTTAGTCAGGACTCCTGACAAAGGCTGATTAATGTCCTCATCTCTTTTATTAAAGATAAGAGTAGCACTGCAGTCAGGAGATAGAAAGCACACCATAAATCTTCGTAAAATGAGCAGTCAAATAATCACTCATCAGAAATAAAATCTACATACATTAACACTAACACTCAGCCTACCATGCACACGGCCATAAAAAAAAAAAAAACGCTAGAACAGACGGATTTCCGGAAGTTTTAATTTCTACTAGTTCTTTAAGTTTAATGTTACAGTTCCCGTAACCTGGATGCAAAAGCTGGCATTTAAAAGCACATGTGAAAGGACCAGATGCCTCATCATTACATTAAGAGCATGAAGCAGGCAACAATTAAGCGATTCACTGGAAAGACATAATGCTGATCTATGCTAGCAATTAATCACAGAATACATTAGACAATGATGGGTGACCTACAAATTTTTGACAAAATAATTTTTCATCATGTTGGCGATTTCTTAGCCTAATATGCCTGCAAGGCACAGAGTCCAAACCTGTCATTTATTCCATCTCTCCTTGACAGGCGGCAACCTGTCTTCCAGACAAAATGAACATTATCTGTGCTCACTAGACATTTAGTGCAGGGCTTAGCTTATGACTAATGATAATAGGCAGACAGAAATGTTAGAGTCTGAAATAATGTTCTCTTTGTTAAAGAAATTTCTTGAGGTAGAATTTTTTTTCCCAAAGACACATAAAGATAAGAACTGTTTTTATCTGATTTTTAATGCAAAAACAGCATTTAATTTTCTCCAAAATAAACAGGAAAAGAGGATTTCTTTTTTCTCTTTTCACTTGCATCCCATAAGAATTAATGCTACAAATTGCTTACAAAACAGAAGTCTGGAGTAAGAATTTCAGCAGACAGAGGATTAATAAACAGCTTGGCTTATTAGACGTGGGGTTTAGTTATCTTATTTTTGTCACTTTTACCTAAATGAAGTAAAAGAAAGTAATTAATTTATATCTTATAAAAATGTAACCAAAGAACCTGCACCTTGTTTTTCCAATATTGTTACATGTGGATGGAGCCTAAATTTAATGTGACAGAAGAGATTTTAGAAATTATAGTAATGAAAACTTTTGGTTTATCTACACGGAATTTTAGTCTTCATGAATATACATCATTGCACACTTTAAAACAGCTATACACTGGGAGAAGCAAATATTAAATAATTAATTTTTTTTGGTGTTACCAACTGTTTTTGGAACAGCAAACCTTAGCTGACATGGGACCCAAGTGCTAGGAGCAAAGGAGATAGCAAACAGACCACAGAGTGGTTTCTGTCTGTAGGGTGAAGTTTCAGAAGCAAAGTCTTGATGGAGCACTCATTCAGTTTTCATCACACAAAGACACCAGTCATGCTGTTTTATGCTGGGTGGTGTGGAAACATATGCTAAGACACAACCAGCAATCCCAAAGGATTTAGTTGAATGAAGTAATGTTTTGCACCTTAGATTCAAGTTGGGCACACATTTGGAGTTTGATTAGATTTCCACTGAAGTCTCTGACAACCTTTACACTGATAACTGGATAAAAACAGACGAGAGGAATTTTTTTATAGTCAGCAGAATTTAAAGTTAAAAATAGAGTTGGTTATAATGCCAGGAGACGGCAAGTGAGTTTGAATAACACATCATTGTACATAATTCCTCCTATAAAAACTAAATATGTATAAAGTGTGATTGTCGTTTTAACCAGAAATGCATCCTCTTAAAAAAACTATCTGATATAGTTATTTTATCTTATAGAGTTCAACATGACTTATGAATTTGCAAATTAATGTCAATGAATTCTGCAAAATCTGAGTTGTCTTTACATAGAACTTCACCATCAGGCTGGAAATAGGGCTATGCAAGTGTATTTTGCACTGACACAAGGTTTTTTCCATTTCAGCAGACAAGGATGTACAATAGGACAAAACTTGTCCTATTTCATACATTATATTAATTATTCTGATATTCCAAAGAGTGTGATATAAGTAGTTAAAGATAAGAATATTTTGGCTAATGTTTTGGCTTTAACTGGAATTGCTGTCAATTTTTTCCTAGAGGTTGACATTTATTGTTAATCAAGTCAAAAATAGTTGTACTAATTACATGTTGTCTGAAAATACAGTAAATCAAGTGAGTTTCTTTTACTACATTTGTATGAAATTATAAAGGAAGCAATCTTGTGAAAAAATGTGAAAAATGGGAAACTTCTTTGTATTTCATGCTTAAATGAGTTGACTGAAACAGAATGAGTGAATTACACTTTCAACTTTTAAGCATACTAAAGATTTCCAGTTGAAATATTAAGGTAAGCTAACTGTGAAAGCTTATACATAAATATCCATCTAATCTTTGGAAAACAAATAACTTTAGCCTTCGGTGGCTTCAAATCCCTCATATTTTCTGAGCATCCATTTAATGTCTTCAAATGTTAAAATGAAAAAATTCATCACATGACCTTTTTTCCATCATATTAACTAACATAATTTATTTGTATGGATTCATCAGTCCGTGCTTGCAAGGAACAGAAAGAAATAGCCAAAAAGAGCCTCAAAATCATTGCAAGATTTATAAAATATATTATTTTAATCACTATGAATCTGGTGAGAATTTCTGTCTTTGTCAATGCAAAGTTGATCCGAATTGTTGTCTGTCTCCTCATGGGAAGCAACAATGATGTCCTTGCTAAGTATTGCTATCTGACAAGCTGAAGCCAAAATCTTCTTTGGAGTCTGTCATTAAGGAACTGTCAACATAAAAATATCTTTTATAAAGCCAGTCTCGCAGCCTTCATCAATGTTTGTAAATCTGTATTATGAGCTGACTTGGTAATTTTGCTCTTCCCCCACAACACATTGATATTTTATGTCATTATGATCCTTTTAATTAACTCTTGGGGAAGAAAGAGGGGAGGCCTTGTTTGAATGCAAATTTTATTGACATACTGAAGTAAGAGTCAGAAAATTCTGGCAAATGTTATCCACAGCTGCCATAACTTAACTAGTTCAGATATCTATGGCACAATAAGTACTAAGTCTACTTACTAAAGCAATAAAGAACTATATTGCTTAAAGAAATTGAGTGATCAACTTATAAGTGATAGTCTAAGCAGCTTTTAGGCAAATAAAAAGTATCCTTTAGAGTTCATTTGTTTGAGTGGGAACCCATGATTCATAGTCTTTACAGATAGTCATTTCCAAGCACAGGGCTAAATTTTTGCCTTGTAAGAGTCAGTAAATAAAACAGCTTTCTTTTTTCTTGAGAGAGTTACTTGCCTTTTTTATGATAATTTTAACATTCTACTTTCTTTTGTAGCAGTTATAAAAATTTTCAGCAGCTTTTACAAAAAGCTCCAAAAAAACCATGTCTCCTTTCATTATCACTGTTTTGGAAGGTGGAATTACTACTTGACTCTGAGTTTCTTAACTACATCTAATTCGATGGCAAGATTTCCTGGCTTTTTTGAAGCTAAAATATCCAGTTTTTAATGCTGCGAAAAGCTGTAAAATCCCCTAAAGAGTCTATTGAACTTCAGGAAAAAAAAAATTTAACCCTTGAGATTAATATGGTGTTTCTAGAGCCTGATCACTTCTTCAGTACCCTTTGATCTACCTGTCTATAACATATATAATGCCTGAGTATTATAGTGCATAATTAGATGTATCTCACCCAGCCACCTCTTCATCCCATGCATTTTTCACTTGCACAACAAAGAGCAATCCCACTTCTCACTTACTTTCAACACAAAGTAAATTCAATTTTTAATTAAAAGAGAAAAAATAACTTTAACTCTCCTTATTTATTACACAAAACTAGAATTCTAAGTACTTGGGAACTTCCAGAAAATTCAAACAGATTGTCATTAATTCCTGATAATGCTACAAGCCTTGTACTTAGTGTGACAAGAATACTCCAGAAAAAGCGATAGTCACTGTCTATCCTGAATATTAAACCATGTAGCCTGGTCTCTATTTAAAGTTCTTCTGATCAAGATTTTCAGAGGAATTGAAAGTTTAGAAAAAATTAAAGTATACTGAATTTCAGTGGGATTTTACACTAATGCTAATTCTGACTATACCATCCCACAGATCGAAACTGATATTGAAATTCCAGCCAGAAACTAGGAAGTCACTGTAGCTCAGAGAAAATTATGTCAGGGGCTGCTCTCAGAGGTATTCGAGGTATGAGCTACTATATTTTGTGGGCTAATGTTTCGAAAACCAGCTTGGTATGTGGCATGCTGTAGAAATCAGCAAAAGCATGGAGTAAGTAACTGTATCAATACCTGAAAGAAATAGATGTCATCACTCAGATAAGGTGAAGGAAAAGAAATAAAGAATCCCAGAGCAATGATGTTATTTGACTATGGAACAGCTACCAAAAACTCAACAATTCTGCTCCCATGTGAACTGACAAACAGATGACAAGTCTCGTTATAGAATTGCTATTACTTTCCAATTTTGTCAGTCTTGCCTCAGCTTCTTTCTGCTGAACTCCAAACAGCTCGTATTCATGCCTTCCCCCTTTACAAAAACTGCTTGCACATTCAGTAGCCCTAGCAAGGTCAGGTGCAATACAGTTGTAAATATGGGGCCATCACCTGGCTGAATTTTCAGCTGTCCGTCCTTCCTAGCATAAGGGCAAACAAAGTGAGAGCCCTGGGAAAGGCTATATGATGGGCCTTGAGGGAAAAAAAAAAATTCTTCATCAGACTCCAAGATATGCTCAGCAAGGAAGGAATGGAGTAATGCCACAGATACCAAGGCTACTTGTGTGAGACCTATAAAAAAAGTGACAAAAAAATCTCATGACCGACATGTCACAAGCAGATGAGATATATAATAGAGCTGGCATAGATGCACCTGAAGTCCCTCTACTACTGCCATCATTATATGGAATATTTTGTGTAGTTACTCTCAAAAGGCATTAGGATAAGGTGCTTTTATGTGTTAGAAAATATTTAAGCTAGCTTTGTTTGATTTATCATTATTTGTATATTGTTGGAAGAATAATTACATCCTTTTTATGAAAGAAGATTTCACAAGTATCCTATTTATTATATTTTCTTGCCTTTATATTCATCTAACTTATGTTGAAAGATGAAAACAGTGTAGATGAAAATGTAAGGCATATTTAAGAGAGGTGAGAGTGTTCTGCAAAGAACAATGCAAAAGCATAATGTGTAAAATCAAGCAAAGGTTAGAAGCCTGTTAGCAGTGTATGCAAAGATTGTATGTGCTTGTAATCATACTGGTGAAAGAGCAAATCAAGGACATCTTGTAGACTATGGAATAGCTGCAGTGGCTGTGGGCCAATCATGTCATAAACATGAGCCTATAGAACCTGAACTGTCATTTATTTTATGTCAATTCAAGTTCTTATTTATTTTCCAGATGCATCTACAAAGGAAACAATAAAAGGAAGACTCAACTAGCAGAGGTCTCACCTCTATTTTGTATAATTTGCTGCTTAAAAGCTTACAGAGTAAAACATGTAAATATATGCAGACCTGAGAGTAAGACCTCAGTAAGGAAATTACAGAGTACGGCTGAGGAAACTATGGGCCGTAAACAAGAAAAGCACTATGGCTGCTAAGCACCTAGAAACCTGCTATAAATTGTTACAGAGGTTCTGCTTCAGTGGATTTAGTATTCTGGGAGAGATTGGCTTTTGGCTACATGTGGTGGAGAATTCGCTGGGGCAGGAGATCACAAGGATTCTTGATGTACCCAGCCCAGCTGCAGCTCTGTGCAATGAATGGGGGAATCTGTCAGAGTTATTACTCTGTCTTGGCATGCATATTTTCCTTAGAACAGTATGACTTGAGGAGAGAGGTACTGGAAATCTCGTAATGCTGCTGCTGCTGCTGCTTGTAAGAGTTCCACTCCAGTGTTTCCAGTGCTGAACAATTTCAGATAAGACATGTTATCATTTCAAGATCCTTTGTTGATGTAAATTAGCTTATGTCCATTGGAGTCAATTAAGGTACCTCAATTTTAAAAGATTTCTCCTTTAGCCTTGAGGTGTTTATCCACATCTTACTTGTGAGGTTCTGAACCTTTTAATATAATTTTTGGATTCACTCTTCTCATAAAAGAGACTAAACCAGGAATGAACTTTGTATGCTGTGTGTTTATTGGAGTTTTTTGCTTGTTGTTTTGAAGGACAGAGAATGGAAGGCAAAGAAGCTTAAATGCCGAACTAAATATATAGGACGAAAGTAGAGAAATGTAGGGTCAGAGGTTTGAATAAGCTTGGAAACTATTCAAATATCCACATAAAGTAGCCAGATTTTCAAATGCTTGGAGGAGTCAGTGGGTGGGAAACACTCTTAAAATGCGTGACTTGTTTCAATTAAATTTCAAGTCAAAGAAATTAGGAAGGCTCTCTTAATCTGCATTTGGGAAGGAATGGGAATACATTCCTTTCCACCTTTAATTTTAGTGATTTTCTAGAATTCCTTGTTGCTGCACTCCATCACAGTTCCCCACAGCACAATTCCATTTTTCCTGGGCTGAGACAATGAAAGGCTGAACAATTCTTTGTGACTGATTCAGCATTCCCCTGCTGCACACCCCTATTTACAGGAGAGGTAGCTGTGGTCCTTTCTTTGGCCAGAAAGAGATAATTCTTTTCTTCCCAGTCTTTGGCCAGACCCATATGTCTTGCTATGCTCCTTTGCACATATTTCATTGGAGGAAACTATTTTTAATTCAGAAGAAAAGTTTCCAGTAACGATGTCATATTCTAGCAGAAGTGTGTTGTGCTATGCTGAACCTTCAGAAGAAATAGGCCCCAACCAGCATAGCAGCCCTTCCCAGTAAAATATAGGAGAATCTGGAGACCGTCAGGTCAGAGCACCCAGGACCAGGATGGTACATTTATGCTAAAAAATTTCACTTCTATTTAGTTTTGAAAGTTGCCAACCTTTACAAAAATACAATGAAGATAACCTTTCAAGTATGACTTGTAAACAGTTTCAGTGATATCTGCTGACAATTTGAGACAATTACTCTGGGAAAGGTGTGAAATGCCATACTAATGACAATGTGTTTCTAAATCTACAATCTAGTGATGTTTTAGAAGTTAGGAGCATTATTCGGTTATTTGAAAAAGAGAGTAGTTTATCTTATGAAGATGTGCACAATTAATAATTAGTAGTTTGCTACATAAGCAAGCCAAACTTGGCATTGTAGAAACATTTCATTTATTATAGCAGCAATATTTCTGACTTTCACTTGACTCATTCGTTTACAACTTTGAATATTAGAACACTGGGCTAAGTTTTTTTCAGTTCTGATATCAAAGTTGACTGACCATGGGACTTTCGTGTCACAAACAAAACCTCCTGAACAATCCATTGAAGAAAAAGAAAAAAAAAAAAAAAACCTACTATTTGATCAACCAAGTGAGAAGTAACATAACTTGTGACATGATGCTTATAGTAGCTTAAAGAAACAAGTGGATGCCTTGAACATGTGCATGCTTATCTTGCCTATCTGAGTCTTCAAAATAAGAATATAAACATTTCCTCTTCTAAATGTGAAGGATGAATATTGCAATACAGAATCAACTAAAAGTCCAGCTGCTCAGGCCATCAGGCTCAATGTGCCACAGAAGATTTTCTTCTAACTGAAAGGCCTAATCAACCTAAAGTAAGGGTTAGTTTGGAAGATTTCTTTTATAAGGAAACAGATTCGCCTATCCGTTTTTACTTCGTCTTTTCAAGCAGCATATAGAGAACTACAGAAAATGTCGATCTGATGGCTCTGGACTAGAATTATGGAAATTTAGTCTAGCACACCCTTCGTGCCGTAGGGTGGCAAGAATGGAAGTGACACTGCCCCCTCAAAGTAAATCCATATGGTTACTGTTTCGTGCAAAAGGTGGTATGGGCCACCAGCTGGTGGTGCTGGGAATGATCCTAGTAAGGTGTTTTTTTTATTCTGGTCCCATCAAGTGCAAGCAACCCTTTTCAGAGTTTCTTACTACTTATAAAGTAGAGCCTACAATTTTCATCTTAAGTAACACAGTATTTTTTAATATATGTGCTACATATCGCAAGGCATAGAAGACATACCATACAGATGGACTGACAAGTACCTGAAAGTACCAAGGTATGACCAAATGAGGGGAAGAGCAGTATGTTAGATGACACCATTAGCAGTCCTGAGGAATTTTATCAACATTATTCAGTAAAAATTCAATTAACAGAATACTGCCTATGTAGGATATTGAATTATTTTTGTTTGTATTGAAGGTAGTTGTGAGGTTAGAAACTATATCCTTAGGAGTGACTTTTCTATAGGTGTAGTACACTCTTTAGCGTAATAAAAATATGACTTGTGTAAATTACTTTGATTCCCTTTACGGAAATAAAATGGGCATAATACAATCAGCTTTGACTCATTTATTTCTCTTAAAATGGATTCTCAAAAAAATTTTGCAGAAAAGACATCATTTTCCTAAGGGCCTAGGTTCTCAATGGCGCAGAAGGCAAGCCAATCAGACGTTATACCAGGTATGCAATTATAGGATGTGTCCTAACAAAATCCTGCAAACCATACCACACATTATATCGGACTCCTGCATATCTGAAATTCATTGTTACCCAAACCACCTACCTACTGTAATCACAGCATTGTACAATGCGTGGGTGCACAGCTTTCAGCCTGCCAAGATCTATTTCATGGCTCCCAATGCATACTAGATACCAGACTGGTAGATTACTATATCTATGTTCTCCTGCCTGTCATAGCGAGTAAGTGATTTAATATACAGTTCTAGGAGTAAAGCTTAATGTGTTCTTTAGAAAAACACAAAGCAGCATGTGTCTTACTCAACTTCTATGCATTCCCAAAATCTATGTCAGAACTATTTTCCTTTCTAAAACTTTTAGACATATCCTTACACACACATTCACAAGAAGAAAAAATATTTTTCCTTAACTTAAAATGGTCAAGTCACC
The DNA here is from genome assembly GCA_033459285.1 of Clamator glandarius. NCBI lineage: Eukaryota > Metazoa > Chordata > Aves > Cuculiformes > Cuculidae > Clamator > Clamator glandarius. Next base: position 38,483 of record JAUNZM010000311.1, on the reverse strand, counting down.
AGTAGTATATAATCACTTTCTGCAGTGTATGTCAGGGTGGATTGTACTGGATTTTTTTTTGTTGTTTAGCAAGTATGTACAACAATGGTAGGAGAATATTCCTGCTGAATGGGCAAACTCCTGAATAAGAGAAAAACTAGAATTATTAAGGCAATGCATGCTATGCAAATTCAGCTTCGTTGGTTACATTGTGATAAAGGCTTTGACTACAGGATGCCATCATATTTTTTACCTTGGAATTTCTGCCTCATTCTCTGCACAGGATGGATGGATGCTCACTTAATGAGCAGTGATCCAATATGGGTTTTATTCTTATTGTTCAATGAGTGACCTCAGGTCTTCTTTACTGCACACTATGCCGATCCCTAAATGAAAACAGAATTATTGATTTCCTTGTGACTTTTTCTGTAACTGTATCTGCATCATCACAAATATTTACTATATTACTTCCTCAAAACCTCTCCAAGATAAGTATCTGTTCCCATATGATTCCTTTGGCAGCAAACAGGGAAATAAAGCACTAAGAGTAAAGTTGAAAAAAATCCATTATTTTGGATGCCAAATTTGAGATGTCTACAACACAATGTTTTGGAATGCATGGCACAGAGCATCTCTTTACACTGTTAGAATTGCTGTCCCCCTTCACTTACATTTCAGCGCTTTTGACTGTACCGCACCAGAGTTCCCACCTAAGCATCGCAAAATGAGAAAAACACAAGCAGTAGCCTGCTGTACAAAACCTGTGTTTAGTGGTATAGTCAATGTTTAGGATCTGAAGGATCCAGGACAGATAGGAGGAGAATTATATTCTTTGAATCAGTTGCCTTATTTTTTAAATAATCTTTTTTTTTCTTTTCTATTTCCTCATCTCATTCACCACACAACTTCTATAGTCAAAGAACCATTCTGCAGAAGATAGGATGATCCTTAATAGCATCATTCTCAGCCTCCCTAGAGTAGGGCTATCTGGCATACTAAATTTCTCAGATTCTTCAGACTTCATCAAGGAGTTCTGCATACTGTCAAGATTTTCTGGTTCATGACTTCTTGTATATTACATGAAGAACTGCCTTTAGGACATCTTTAAAACATCCTTACCATTTGGGCATCTAAGCCCATCCCTTCTTTCAGAGTAAAGAGTGTTTATACATTGCATGAGAAGGGAAGCATCAAACTAACTTGGCCACAGGTAGCACTGCTGGCTCCACCTGCAATAAATCCTTGTCCCTTTCACATAAATAAACAGATCTGGAAATGTTGCTTTTCCATTTACAAGTAGATCGGTTTGTCTCTTCTGATCCAGCTTTTTTTGTGTCATCTTGCACCAAAGGACTAGAAACTGGTCAAATCTTCCCAGATATGAATTTTTTCAGTGTGGGATTATGTAGTGCCAGAACATTGCAAATGAAGCTGGTGTTATGATTGCAGCTCTGCTACTCTTTGGCTATTGACAGATCTTCCCTCTGGAGCTACTACTAACTAATGCAGTTTAAAAAACATACCTGGGACTGCTTTCGGATATTTCAAGACAACACAAGGGCACTTGCAAAGTAAATGTGTCATTATCAGTTCATGTCTTATACATCACTATGGACAGAAACTTTATTTTCTCTGGAAAATGTCAATATGGAGACTTTCTGAAGGAACATAAGCACACCAATGCCAATGGTGGAGCTCCTGGTCAAAATGAGTACAACTATTCTATAATTTATCCATACTTTTGAACTCAAATTTACCATGTATTGATTATATTGGGGTGTATACAACATGAGATAAAGCTGGATCATGTCAAGAGAAATATTTTGAGTTTGTTCTAGTCCCAAATGCAAGCACAAGCATGAACAGACTTGTCATAGTCCTGACTCCGCTTTCCTACTTGAGTCCTCTACAGCAGATCCTGTGTTGCCTTGAAGTAAGATTACATGGAAATTATCAGGAAGACAAAATGACCGTTCTAAATATGCCTGAGTTTGCAGTGTAGATACACAAATACAGCACAGTACAATTAAGTTGCTTTTAGACAAGGTAATCTAAGCAAAAGTGAGTCTGACTCAGGCCAGAATAGCCAAAACAACGACAGTCAATACCTTTATTCTCAGTCTCCCACATCACCGGTAGTTGCCCTAAATATGACTCTACTCGCACTTCTGAATCTGCTAAAAAACTATTTGTGTGGGCGAACAATATTTTTAAATCTTGATCATATCTCAGTGCAGAAAGGAAAGACTAATACTGAAAATCAGATAAAAGCTTTCTAACTTTCATTGTTTCTTTTGCAAACTGTAGCACCCAAATATTTGTGGTTTGATGGATGAAATGTCGTAAACCTCTCTAACGACCCTACCATGGAGAAGACAATTATAGCCTAAGTAAGATGGTCCACCAACCATGAGTCTCATCAAAAGTCCTCTACTTGTCATCAGAAGCTGGAAAACCAATTAAGTGGCCCAACATTACCAAGAGCTATTTTGGGGGATAAAGAATCTTTAAATTGAGGCAAGGATTCCATAGGTGATGAATCATGGCATCTGAGGATTAAGCTGTTGCCATTTAATGGCACTATGGTATCTGCATTAGGAGAAGACTTTGGACAGTTGACCAGTAACATTGCTTCCACTGGAAGACACACATTATATAAGTTGAATCAAGCTCTTTGTAAGGGTCTGAAAATATTGCATCCATATTAAACGTTGCCTTTTCTCCACTAGTTTCTTTAGGTGGTTTTTGCCTGTGCTATGTGTGAGGGTCTTCCCCTTTGACCTATCTGTCCCATGGAGTAGTTTCACTTCATACATTTGCTGTACCAGTTCTTCTTCCTTTTAAATCTCAGCTCATTGACTAAACATCTGAATTGACTCTGTCTCTGCCATCATTCATCTGTGTAATCATATTATTTAATTCTGGAAGTCCCTTAGGGATACACTTTGCATGAAAGAAACCTTCTAAAGTCTTGAACTGTATAATCAATAGCTACAGTGTGGTTTTCATTGATAGTAATGCTTTGACCCCTGTTGTGTGCTAGATTAAGAGCTAATGCCAGCTACTGATCTCTTACCTATTTGGTGCAGACTGTTACAATGCGTAAACCACAGCATATATAAAGTATGATAAATACATTTTCCTGAAGTCAAAGTCTGGGTTGCAAAGTGCTGTGAAATAACAAAATACAGGATATACATTGTTTAACATAGTGATACATATTACAGCAATAATCACATCACTGTCAGAGGAAATATGGTATACAACAGCAACTAAATTCTACCATTAAAAGTCTAAGGAAATGCAGCTCCTAAATTATCTAATTGTATACTTCTAGGATTGAAATCATATCTCAGCCACTAACCAAATCAAAGTGGAAAGGGTTTTGTAAGTTGGCAAAAGTACGTGCTGATTATGAATTAAAAAATTGCTTTTAATTATTCCTTGTCCCACTGCTATACAGAAAAGAAAATAAAGCTTTTATGAAGTTCTACTCCATCGTTACCTTATATTTAGGCAGAATATCTCACTGATCATATTTTTCGTGGTCCATATGTCTTGACTTCTTATTTCAGTGACAAAATTAAATTTCATTTCTGAATTAAACTGGAATATACAATTAAAATAACAGCCAGTACCTGACAGAAACCTATAAATTTAATGAAAGTCAAGGTTGAAGCCAGTCTTCCAGCCTCTAGTGTTGGCATTCTCAAAGAAACAATAACTCACCCTCTCTGACTGTTCAGGATATTTTAAAAAGATACATCAGCTTTAAATGGACAAATCTTCACATTTTTTCTTCAATTCTTTTCCTATTTAATCCTGCTTGAATTTAAATACTTCAAATATTCCTTGTATCACTAAAGGAAACACTTTGAAACCAGCATGAGGACTTTCTACTGCATAGATCAACTAGAAAATATCATTGAATCACAGAATCATAGAATGGTTTGGATTGGACGGGATCTTAAAGATCATCCAGTTCCAAACCCCCTTTCATGAGCAGGGACACCTCACACTAGACTAGGCCACTCAAGGCCCCATCCAACCTGGCCCTGAACACCTCCAGGGATGCAGGGATGGGGCATCCACAACTTCCCTGGACAACCTATGCCAGGGTCTCACTACCTTCATTATCAAGAGTTTCTAAGAATCATAGAATTACAGAATCACCAGGTTGGAAAAGACCCATCGGATCATCGAGTCCAACCATACCTATCAAAAACTAAACCATGCCCCTCAGCTCCTCATCCACCCATCCCTTAAATATCTCCAGGGAAGGTGACTCACCCACCTCCCTGGGCAGCCTGTTTCAGTGCCCAGTGACCCTTTCCGTGAAAAAGTTTTTCCTAATGTCCAGCCTGAACCTCCCCTGGTGGAACTTGAGGCCATTTCCTCTCATCCTGTCCCCTGTCCCTTGGGAGAACAGACCAGCATGCTTCTCACAACAACTTCCTGCTGGGCAGTGTAGAGAGCAGTGGGGTCTCCCCTCAGCCTCCTCTTCTCCAGGCTAAACAACCCCAGCTCTCTCAGCCACTCCTCATAAGGCCTGTTCTCCAGCCCCTTCACCAGCTTCGCTGTTCTTCTCTTTACTGCTCGCTCCAGAGCCTCAACATCCTTGTGGTGAGGGGCCCAGACTGAACACAGGATTCAAGGAGCGGTCTCACCAGTGCCGAGTACAGAGGGAGAATAACCTCCCTGGACTGCTGGTCACGCCATTTCTGATCCAAGCCAGGATGCCATTGGCCTTCTTGGCCACCTGGGCAGGACCCAGCATTTGGCCTTGTTAAACCTCATGCCATTGGTCTTGTTCTTCCTAAAGCCATTGATCTCATTCTTCCTAATGTCTGGTCCAAATCTTCCCCCTTCCAAGCCATTCCCCCTCATCCTATCATTATATGTCTTTGTGATAAGTCCCTCCCCAGCTTTCTTGTAGGCCCCCTTCAGGGACTGGAAGGCTGCTATAAGGTCTCCTTGGAGCCTTTTCTTCTCCAGGCTGAACAACTCCAACTCTCTCAGCCTGTCCTCATAGCAGAGGTGCTCCAGCCATGGCATCGTATTCGTGGCCCTCCAATGGACCCATTTCAAGGGTTCCTTATCCTTCTTATGTTGGGAATTCTGGAACTGGACAAAGTTCTCCATGTGAGGTCCCACAAGAGCAAAGTAAGAGGGAAAATCACCTCCCCCAACCTTCTGGCCATGCTTCTTTTGATGTAGACCAGGATACAGTAGGCCACCTGGGCTGCGAGCACACATTGCCAGCTCCTGTCAAGCTTCTCATTAATCAGCACCATCAAGTCCTTCGCTGCACGGCTGCTCTCAGACACATCGTCTCCCAGCGTGTATTGAAACCGAGGATTGCCTCAGCCCAGGTGTAGGACCTTTTAACTTGCCTTGTTGAACTGTGTGTAGTTCACACAGACCCACTTCTCCAGCGTGTCCAGGTCCCTCTGGATGACATCCCATCCTTCTGGTGTGACAACTGCACCACTCAACTTGGTGTCATCTGCAAATTTGCTGAGATTACACTTGATCTTGCTGTCCATATCATAAATGAATATATTAAACAGCACTGGTGCCAGTACAGACCCGTGAAAGACACCATTTGTCACAGGTCTCCATCTGGACATTGAGCCATTGAACACTACTCTCTGGATGCAACCATCCAACCAATTCCTTATCCACTGAACAGCCCACCTGTCAAAGCCATATCTCTGCAATTTAGACAGAAGGATATTGTGAGGGACCATATCAAAGGCTTTGCAGAAACCCAGATAGATTGCATCCATTGCTGTTCTCATTTCCACTGCAAAAGTAATTTGCGTTTTCCTCTGCTTCTTTCAATTTTCTCAATTTAAAATTCGTTTTTATGTTTGCGAGGCTAGCAAGACTCTTGTGGCTGGCTTTTGAAAGATGTACTTAATATTTTAAAATCATAATCTGTGCACGTCTGGTGTTTTTTCCATATGGGTAGCTATATATGTATGTATCTCTTTCTTTTTTTGTACATTGACAGCCTGACCATCTTGAGGACCACCAGCTTCCTGGACCTTCAGGGGCTCTTCATCGCTGCTGTCTTCCTCCTTCTCCTCCTCCTTCTCCTTCTGCTCCTCCAAGGTTGTGCATCCAGTTAAGCAGTAACAATACTCCTTAGCCATATTTTGATGTTTGTTGCCCTCTTTCTGGCAATCGCTTGATGTTTGAAAGTCAACAAGAACTTTATATCAGAAGCTGTATTATCACAGTGTTCTGGCTATGATCTAGGTATGTTTGTTTATTTACTTACTTGTTTGATTTTAAGGTATAGTCAATAATTTTTTATGTTAAACATAAACAGCCTCTAATAACTGTGATGGGCAATGAGTCAAGACGTTTGAGGCTGAGGTGAGTAACCTGAAGTCTTCTGACAGAAAAAGGTGAGCAACCTCTTTTTAACAAGAATGCTTCCAACATAGCTTATGATCTGTTGCAGTCTTCTTTGTCTTAAATATTTATTATATTATAATTATTAGTTTATGCCAATGTAAGGCATGTGAGTATGGAAATAGACTCCTTACTGTTGAGATAACACTGTGTGACACCAGACACTGTAGTGAAGTTAGACTAACCTAGACCAGATATCCTAGTCACCACATAATTAGGCCCATCTCTAATGGGTCTGGATTACAAGCAGTTCCACCCTAGACATATAGCAAGGTTCTGTAAATATTCACTCCAGTGGTTGTTTTCATGAATCCTACAGAAACTACTAAGAAGCTTGCTTTACAGGGTGTATGAACATCCACCTCTCCCTTGAAAATCTTTCTGCAGCAATTAGACTCTGAAAACTTGATTCTACAACATGCAGAATAACTTTGCCTTACTCAGAAAAATGTATTCAGTAAATGTTTTAAGTTAAGTATATGACTGCAAACAGTGACAGACAATTTGGTGTTTAACTTAAACATATATGTAAATTTTTGGTAGGTTGTGCTGGAAATCTCAGTAGTTTACAGGAATAATTAAAGCGTTATGACTTGAGTAAAGTTGAAAGAGTGAGAAATTGGGACCCTATTGATTAGAACCACCTCCAGGTCTTCTTCTATTCTTTTTTTACCTAGGAGAACATATCCTACTAGTTCCCCCTGTCCCCTCTACTACAGGTTTCCTAAGCAAAAAAAAAATTACCTATTATGCATTATTTAAAATACTCCAATAGCTGTTCTTCCACTTCTCCTGTCTATTCAATGTAAGTGAAAACCGTAAAAAGAAGTTGAGCAATTCTGGCACCCAAAGAAAACGTAAGGATACACTTTTGAACAGCCAGGGGACACAAAAGCACTGCTATATTATACTCTTTGTAATTCCAATTTTAACAATAACAATAAGTATATTAATCACCAGCACCACTGAAATTTTGTGTGCAATTAGCATTTCAACACCCTCTCCCTTTGCTGGGGTGGAGCAGTTTGCCTCTGTTGTGAGCTGCTCTTAATTTTGATACAAGAATGGACGATTCTATGATTGCATTCTGGAAACTGGTGGTAGTTCAGTTGTCAGAAGGGAGATCAGGTTTCTTTGTTTGTTTGTTTATTTGTTCCTGTTCTTGAATTTCTGCTGTGTTAACTCAGGGAAATTGCTCAGGGACAGATTTAAATTAAAACAGACAGTTTCCAATTTTGCTTTCTAACTGGTAAGATTTGTTTAAAAGGCACTGCTGTTGGAACATAAGGCAAGTCTGGAATGTCTGTTTACTCGTCCTTCTGAGCTTGTGCCCTTTTATAAGTAGCCAGGGCTTTCTACAGTGCAAATCTCCAGTTCCAGTGGCTGAGCCTCTTTAAATAGTTGAAATAATAGTGGATTGAGATGGGTTATTCTATTTTTTTTAAATAAAGGCTTGTATGCTATTTAATGCAATGGCTTCAAATATTAACCTAGCACTTTACAAGTCTTTAAAAGACCTCCACAAACTGCACAAGTACATACAAGTAAATGGTTCCTAGGATTATGCCTCAGCAACTTGAAAATGTTTGTATTTCTTCTGTGCTGGGTATATTTTGCTTACCCAAGCAGACAAGCCTTTTTTTGGTTAATCCTACCCAGTTCTGTGACTTGCTCATCCCAAGGGGATTTGGTGCATGGAAGATATTTGTTCTATTAATCAGGAGGTTCCTAAATTCTAATCCTTGGTAAAGCACTGGATTGTCATCTGACCTTGGCAAGTCACTTGACCTTCTTTTGCCTCAGTCAATCCAGCTGGAAAATTGGGTAAAAAGTAGGAATTTACTGAAAAACAGATGCTGCATCTGAGATGAGATTCCTTTTGCAAATAATAAAGCAACCAGAATGAGACTAAAATGGGAACTTTTGCAAAATACAACTTTCTGTACTGTACTAATCTTTGTTACATTTTACATTTTGGTAGCAGATCCACCAAAATGCCTTGTTTGACAGAACAATGTGTGCTGGTGGATGAATGGCTGATGCAACATTTATGCAAGGAGTTTTTTTTAACTTGAAAGACCACATACCTTTCTTCATTTGGTAATTTACCTTGAGTTCTTGATGTAGGAGGAATGAGGTAATGAAGGGACTAGACATGGATATCATATCTGACTGAGCCAGCAACATGCCACGGGCCAAATTCTCTGGCCTACTCTGCTCTGTTTCACTGTTCCTACCAGGGAGAGACATGAAAGAAGAATTAGAAGCCAGGGCTTCTCTGCTGTTTGAGGAGGCAAAAATGAGTTTTTCTGAACCATGCACCCTTGGATCAAAGGGAATGTCTATATTCCTAAATTCTTCTGCTAATTTGTTGTTCATTTTTTACTCTGAATGTCTGCTGATCAGTTTATTAATGATGTAACTGGTGCTATCTACCCAAATATATCAGATTTCACTGGGAATTGGAGTGTCGAATATTCTTCCTACAAATCTAACAGAATCCTGACATTTTATATTGAAAATCAAATTCGGCTCAATACAAAACCTTTTACTTGAAAGTGTAACAAATGGGAAGCGGAGAGTAACATGGCTTGACTGGAAATTACATCCCAATAGAGGAAAACAGATAACATATAACAGCTAACAGATAAGTAAGAAGTCATAATGAACTGATCATTTGCTCCTGCATGTACTTAATACATTATAAGAAACTTTACTTGCTTGGTTTTGTGCATTATGACCATTAATTATGTACCTATTTACTCTTAAAAAAATTATTAAACAGCTTACAGCTCTGTATGATTTCAGTGAGTTCAGCATTACTATCAGCATTTTTTCAAAGTTATGGTACTCGTTTAAATGAATAAATAGAGGTTAGAGCTTGCCTGTAAGATGCTAAGTTCTGAAAAAGATGTCCTTTATATCCTTGAATCATTTAGAATTTAAATAGAAATTGGAACTCAAATGATGGAGGCTGAAATTAGAATAAAATCGTTGTAGACTTCAAAAAGTAGAACTACCAAATTCCAAAAAAAGTAACTGAGCAGAAATTAATTCTCTTAGGTAAAGGAAGAAAACAGTAATTAAAGGAGACAATCAAATTTTCATATATTTTTGAGGCTTTGTATTCTGTTTTCTAGTTCTTCTATTGGTCCTTTAATCTTGGTGGCAAAGGTTCATATTTCTTCTTACTAATTCTCCCTGACAATAATTTGGCAACTTTCCCTGCAAAAATGTGTTGGTGGTGTTTTAGGTCAACCTGACCCTTAGGGAGAAAAGTGGCATGATAGGAATCTTTGTTACTTGTCTTAAAAAATATAGAGAAATATTTTTCCTTCAATTCCATAAGCAAGAATTTCTATTTATTGTGCAGAACACACAGTACACAAAATACATTGTGATTGCATTCAAATTACTTTTACATGCAGTGGGTGATCTTTAACCAGTAAATGAGTGGTATGATATGGCTTTGGATGGCACCTTCCATATCATCTTCTCATAAATTCCCACTAAATAAGTACCAAATAAAGGATATTTTTATTGCTTGCACATGCATATGTGAAGGCATTAAAGTAGTTAAAAAATCAGCTAGGCATTTTAGAAAGAAATCTTTCAAAGACAGATTTTCTGAAGAAACAGTAGATTTCTCTCTAATGGAAAATTCCAGAATTGTAACACTTGCTTTTATCTCAAAATAAGGTTAAAATCAAAAATGAAGTAGCTAAAAATCTATGACTAGAGTAATTAATATTGTTTTATCAAACCGAACATTTTCACTTTTTAAATTAATAAATTTCAGCATATCATAGTGAAATGATTCATTAAAATCTTTCCTAACAAAACTTGTAATGGCATTAGAAATTATTCTGTGGAAAAGCATTATCTGCATCTGAAGTCTGGTTAAGCTATGTTACATATAATACAGTGCTAGACCCTATAAAAGAGCAAAGGCAGGAACGATGTCTGTTTTCCTGAAGAATCTTCATTCCAAAAAGAAAAGTAAAAGATAGAGAAGGGAACAGATGCATTTTTAAGCTTGCCCTGTCCCTTCTGATCCCTACCCTTACTACTTTCCTCTGACTGAATCTGCATCCCCATCCAGCATTTCTCCCTGACTTGGAATTCTAAATCCTCTCATAAGCCACTCTCCAGTTTTGGTTTCATTCAGACTTTTCACCACTGATTAACTGTTGTGCAGAGAAGTTCCATCTCATTGCAACATACCTCAGTAAAGGTTACCCCATATGCACAGGTTCTGGTATTCTGCTATTGGATCAGCTGTACAGACAGACAGTGTAGCCATAAGTCATACCTTTCAACATCATCTGTGCTCTTTGCCTCTTGTCTTCTTGCTCCAGTGTACTGCTGGTGGGGCTTACACATTAGTCAGAGTTTGTCTGATGCTAATAACAGGATGTGTTTTCCCAACAGATTCCTGAAGCATATGTTTTCATATGTTTGCTAACACCTATCACTCCTTTTTATCATCTCATTCTTCTTGCCCGATGCTACTATATTAATCAGAGGAGGGGAACGTGCAAGCATGAAGAAGTGGACATGGATGATATTCTTTTGTTATGCAATGACTGGGAAATATTTTACATTTCTCAACAAAAACCCAAGACTCAGTCCTGCTTTTTTCATTTATGCAGAACCACTGGATGGGTTGGAGGTGTTTGTTTACTGCTATCATACTTTCTTGACTATTATTTCCTTCAAATTTTATGTTGGAAGTTTAGTTAGTTGCTACTGGTAACAACTTCTAGTGAGCAAAATGAAAGTCAATTCAGATTGTTGTACTTAACCTGCACAATGTATTTAAGCAAGAGCTGGGGGTGTTTGACCCTGTCTGGGTCAGGCTCTGAAGAAGCTTGCCAATCTTTGTGATAACCTGACTGCATTCACTGTGTAACTGCACAGCTTTCTGATAAAACTCACCTTGTACTCAGAACCAATCTCAAAGGAAAAAAACCTCCCTCCACTTTCCTGGAAGGGGGGGGAAGGAGGGGGGATATTTTATGCTTTCTGCAGCACACATACAGACAACAGTAACATTTTAGTAATGTCACTTTCTAAAGAAAAATCTGTATCTTCTCTTGTTGATGTAACTGCTATTTCATTGGGGTGGCCCTCAACCAATTTAATTTTTATTTATCAGTAATTAAGTAATCTGTAATTGATTAAGTGCATGCATAAATGAAGTGTGCACAGGCATTTTTTAACCTATCAGGCAGAGTTCTCTATCAACAGTCAGTAAATAACATTGGACTTCTTTTTCCTCCTTTTTTTATTTTTCTTGATCAAGCAAAGAGTGTGTCAGTGCAGGGAAAATCTTACTGCCTGTTTAAGCCAGAATTCTTCCACATACTTCTTTTACTGTCTTGAAGAATTGATGGATTTTGGGATTTTATTCTGTCTCCTTTTCTTTTCTGGTATATTTCTATTTGAAGTCTCACTGCCTCATAAAATGGCTCTGGTGCTAGCAGTTTCATCTCCTATGAGAAAGACGAAGGCTTCATACAAGAAACAAGTGAATAATAACTACTTCACACCAGTACTCTGTAAGGCTTAATTCTTACTATTTCATATAGTACTCGGAGAACTGAGTAGATTGGCCATTGGATCAAGTCTTTACTTTATGTAAAGATTTCCCAGGATCCCCTAAAGGAAGATGTAAACAATGTTCAAACTAAAAGATTCAGTCTTCTATTATTATTTTTATTAGGATTATTGCTAGCATCCATATGTTACTTTTCTTCAAAATCACCTTCCACCACACCAGCAGAGAGCTAGAAAGTACAGCGTCCTTTTCACCAAAGTTCCTAAATGTGTTTTGAGGCAAGCTACAGTGATTACAAAGGCAACATCATTAACACATTAGCATGATTAGGCTGCCATATCTTAGATATCATGCCGTTCCCAGTACTCTGGAGCCTCCATGTTTCTAGCAGTTCCCCTGTGAAGAAAGTAGTTTGTGTGTTGATGGATACCATGCAAATTGTTCTGTCTGAAGGAGCTCTTGCACAATCAGCCTATTTGAGAGAAAAAAAAAAAATGGATTCCCAACGCCTGTGTAACGCTGTCACTCAAACCACACCTAAATACCAGTAGGAGACTGACAGTGTGGGGAATTGTTGGGTTTGGCTAGCAATTACGTTGCAGCATACAGCCAGATGCTGAGCTCAATGGCATGAGCATAAATTCAAAACTCAACTGAAATGGTTTAAATACTCCAGGTTTACACTAAACCAGTGCAATTGGAATGACATAAGTACACACATGACCATCTCAGAAAAAGAAAATCACACTAAAAATATTTGTGTGTGTGTATGTGAAATTCTGAGGAGTACTGTGTGCTTTGCTTACATTTCATTAGTATTTACAACTATTTAAAGAAAGCTACCAGTGTTGTCAAAGCAAATTAACTTGTTCTTTGAAAATCAATCTTCCTTCTTTTTAGGCTTATACTGTATATCCTCACACATTTTTTGCCACTGATGGTTTGACATGTTTTTTATCTCCATGAACAACAAAGCCATGTATAATTCCATGCAATTGTCTTTTAAGATATGAAGGAGAAAAAAACCTAATTTACAACACAAATATATTAGGTTTTTATATAAAAAGCATCACACGTATTGATCAAAATGACTTTCTTTGCAATATTTGATGCTCAAAAGGGAACTAATTGTATTACATGTTATAAGTGTATATTATCCCATTCAAGCTGTGCCAAACAGCAAAATTGACAAGAAAGTATCTACAATGGAGTTATGTACCTCCAAGCTGTAATCAGATAACAGCGTCTATATACTGAAATAAATTATCCTAAAGGAGTTTTTTCAGATATTGCCCAAGAGGAGTTTGAAATAACTTTATTAATCTTTATGTAGATTAAAAATACCTTCCACATATATCTTGCATTTTCATACTTCTTAGTTTCCAAATATGTTTGTTAAGGCTAGACAATCTTTGCACATAATGAAACTGTTACTTGTATGATACAAAAGCCTAAAGTAGGACAGTTAATCTAATGCACATCCATACATACTTATAAACAGTACAGGATGAAAACAAAATTGTCGTGTATGCACACACAGCACATATATTCTATAATAAACTCTTCCCAATCAGTTGTGCACTTTATAAAACAATGTAAGAGAAATGACAATGCTGTCATTTGTATATTCTCCCTCAGTTCTCTAATGGAAATCTTTTTTTTTTCCCCTTGCCAACTCATTCCTGACAATGTTAATGATTCACTATAAAGCAGCTTCTGTGCTATGATTTGTGACATTCAGGCTGGTTAGATGGGAGGACTAGCAGGTTTCTGGGGAGTGTTTTGGATGCAGAAATGCCTTGAAGATAGCACTTTATTATATTTAGGACAAGTATGACATCCCACTTCAAGGAAAAGGCCCCTATACATATTGAGAAGGGATTTCTATGGTTTAAGTGGGGAGGAGAAGGTTAGTTTAAAAGAATGCCTCTGTGTTTTTTGAGACGATGTAAAGATAGGAGGTAGAGAAATGGAGGCAGGAGGCAGAAGGATTATGGATAATGGAAGAATTTTGCCTGAGGGTATGTGCCTGCTTTGCCTATTCCTGTATAACTAGAATATTTATAATTCAAATACTTATCTTTAATAATTAAAATCCAAGGAATATTAAAGACAAAAGGTAGAGAATATTATGTACACATATGTTGGCATCATGCATTAAATCCCTACAGTTGCAAAATATAGCAAGAGGTAGATTTAAAGGAGGTTAAAAAGTGAATATTTTAAAATGTCTTGGAAAAAGAATTTCTAATTCACTCCAGTTCTGCCAGAAGTGATACCCCTTACTTCTTATTTCTACACATAACTAGTCATGGGGAGAGCTACTAAAAATACACTGCATGGTGGCTTGACATCAGCACATCAACAATTAAAAAGTGGATACAAATATTTCAGGTTTTCACAACCTTAAAAGTTTTGCTCATGATTTATGAAAACATTGGATTTGCCAGGGCAATTGCATTTTGCTTTTACAGGACATTTAGTTACATAGCTTAAGTAAACTGCTAGTTGCAACAGAATGTAATATTCTACCACATTCAGTAACACCCTCTGATCTGCTTTCCACAGACAGCAAAGAAACAAAGAAAAACAGCCATTGCTGTGGATGGAGAAGAGTGTTTGAAAAGAGAAAGAGACCTCAAATATGCCCCTAGGTATTATAAAGCTGTCAATTACAAGCAGAAAAACAATACAGAGGCTGCAACAAATAATTTATAAAGAGAAAACTATGCAAGCAAATCATAACAAAAGTTAATCCATTAACTTTGAATTATTTGGAGGATGTCATTTCAAATATTATAAAGTAGTGCAACAAAATCAAAATGGTTAAAATATTTCAGAAATCTTGGAAATCAAAATATGAGTAAATCAAAGATTCAAGTCAAATAATTCACTAAGGGCAAAGTAGTTCAATTTTGAAGTATGTTGCCTTTATGAAAGTCAATTTATGGATAATAGCTTAAACTAATACTTGGAAATCAGAGGTGTTAATATTTACACCTTTGCTCATTGCAACAAGGAGAAGATTAATGAAGAATTAAACAACCAAGTGTCTTTCCTTCTCCATCAAACAGAATAATACCTAGCTGAACATTCATGCAACCTGACAGTAATAACTCTTATTTTGCACATATATATTTTTTTTTTATATATGTAGTATATATAAGGTAAGCTTAAAAATGGATGTGAACACACCTGATTACAAGGTTAATATATTTACACTGAAACTAAACTGCAACTGATGAATATGACTAGTGAAATCATTACTGCAAATGGAGGAACCTGTTCATAATCTAAAAATTTATCAGGAAAAGTAGAGAAATGCTGCTGTTGAAATACGTGTATCCGGTACAGACTACTTCACTAGCACCTGCAGGTTTAGATTGACCATGATATTGAATTGTGGCTTTTCACAGATGCCTGAAATATTACAGATCAAATAAAGACCCATAGAGGTCCCTGTTTATTAAGTACAAATGTCTGAAAGTGATTTTTTTATAATTTGGGGATGGAGGGGTTATTATTGGGTTGGTTGGGTCAATTTAGGGCTCTCATTGACATCACTCAGTTTTAGGCTTGTCTCATGGGACAGAGGAACAAGAGAAATATTTTTATATTATTTTAGGACTTGTAACTCTTAAAACTGTTTGAAAATGGATTGTATAGATAAAAAGGGAATACAATGCCACCAGCATTACCTGTTCAATGCCAAAGCGACAAAGTTTTCTATATGGTTGGGAGCTACTATACAGCACACACTACTGGTGAGGTTAATGGTAACCAAATAGTCACGGAGTGGATCCAGGACTGTGAGTTTGCTAGCACAGCAGAGGTAGCCTGAAAGTATCCTGTCTTAACCTTGCATCCATTGCAGTGTAGGCTCAAGACAAGCAAAAGAAAGGTTGGCTGTCATCTGTGCCCACATCCTGTCAACACAGGTTGATGATGATGAGTAATAGATGGGAAAGATATGTGATGCTTAATTAATTATATTTGACTGCTGTACTATTTATTTATTTATTTATGCTGTATGCATTTTAAGCTTCTAGTAATTACAAGCTTTTCATTTTGGGGAGTAATTTTGTGCTGAAAGTAATTTTTAACCAGTTCGCCCAAATGCAGATGCTACCTGTTTATGGACTCTGTATTAAGGGAGTGGTGTTCACTTTAATTTAAAATCAGTTTCTTAGTTTATGCATGTCTGTTCATCTGAAAGGCCATTGTTACAAAGGAAATGAAAAGAATTTTTGACTAACATACAGCTCAATATAGCAATTCATTCATAAGACCTCCGTATACTCTTTCATTCAGCACAGTCTAACTCCCTTTTCTGACTTTGTATCTCTCTATGGAATACTTTCATGAACCTCCACATGTTTCATGCCACCTACTTCTTCAGTCCAGAGAGCTACTTCTAGTTGTCCTTCTTTAATGTACTTTTGCTATTATGTCATCTTTAATGTAAAGAAAAGTCACTGCTGAACTTCACAATCATTGCTGCTCCAACATGCACATACAAATTCCAGAAAAGAGACCTGAAAAAAAAAAATGTTAAATACTCTGAGTTTTGGGTTGTTGAGGTAAAAAGAAGGTTAAGTCCAAGCAAACTCATTCTTCCCAGTACATAAACCTATCTGGGCTAGCTTATTCTTTCCTCACCTCCCAATTAACAAAAATATTAAGGACTTAATGATAGTAGAACATCCAGAATGAAAATCAAAAGAATTAAACCAGTATCAGCATGTGTGCAGGAGGAATACAAGAGAAAAAGCAGTGTATCAAAGAATAAAAGGAATATCTGTACTGTGAACCAGGTCATGAGACAGACCAGTTTGGATGATTGAAAAGCATCCTGTCTGGAATGAGAAAAAGGAGTAACTCTGAGGAAGTGTTGAACCAGACAGTAAGCATTTAGTAGCACAAAAAAGTGACTGTTCCAATGCCACACAGGGTTTCATTGCAGAAAAGATGAGTAGTGGACTTTAACAGACTCCACAGTTCATATTCTGAAGACTTTTATACTCCAGGTAAACAGCTAGTAGCACTGGAGCAAAAATTACTGTTATTCACAAAATTCTGTACTCTTTATCTGCTAAGCATGCTATCTTATGAGTATTAAATGCTGACAAAAATGCTTTTTGAAATATGTAGTATTTCTCTAGGCGAATCTTTTCCTATGCATCATGTCCACCTTGTAACATGCATTTAGGATAGACAATGAGGAGATAACAAGTTGTTTTAGAAAATTAATTGCATGCTGCTGTCTGAAGCTGGATATGCTTGACTCTTAAACACCTTTTATAATTTTTATATTTTATAATTATAACATAGAAAACACCTTCTTTTTAAAATTAAATGATTACAGATGTAATGAGTGGCTGCCTATGCGAGTTTCCTCACCTACATGTTCTCAGATATCTTCTAAATAATCGCCGCCAGGGAACTGAGCCTATGAGGATGTGAACAAGCCTGAACTGAGATGGATGCAGTCTGTTTCTGGAATTCCTTTTCCATATTATCCTGTCTTTTGTTATGCATGTCACACTGCTGGGTACAGAACAGGTCACACATATAGCAAGCATTTTGTCAAGGCACTGAAAACCTGTGGTCAAGTATCCCTGAGCAGAGGCACCCCAGAATATGGAGATAAGTTGCTGGTCATTGAATTTGCATCCTCAGTTTCATAGTACAGATGCTGGAAATGTCTGATCCCCACCCAACAAAGCAGTTTGGTCCAGTAACGGGTCAGTGGCACCAGTTTCTTTCCCATCGTCTATTAATAGAATAAATTTTTATGCTAAATCATACTCATGTGAATATCACCTCCAGAAATGAACTGGAATCCTGATATGCTTCTCTTGTTATCTAACTTCATATGTGAAGGTAGTCTTTGTTTTGGCAAAGAAAACAGAGATTTGCTAAGTCTGTACTTGAATGGTGTCCATGAGAACTGAAAGATTAAACGTGAAGCAGGGAGAAATTTGCATGGCTATAAGATTCTGGAAAATAAGGAAAGAAAGAGAAAGCAGGTAGAAGGGCCAGAAGATAAAATACAGGTAACTGTAAACAGAAGTTTTCTAATTAACTATTTATAGATCAGTCCAGGTGCTCCTAGCAAATTACAAAAAATCCAAGCTTCAAAACAGATGCAATTCATCCACACTTCAAGAGGTGCTGGTCTGCTCAGACTTAGTGCATATTACTGTGGTATGCATAAGGGTAGATGGTGAGAGAGTATGGATACCTACATATGTATAGACAGACCTTCAGTTCATACACCAAATTTTATGCCAGAAACCACCGATGTCTAGAATGAAAATGAAGGAATTTGGCAGGACATCATGGATTCCAAGATATTTATATACTTGGAAAGCTTTAACAATGTAAAGCTGTCTTAAGATGGAGCCAACTACTGAGAATACCGGCACCCTGAAAGCTAAAAAGCTCTGTATGTTCATCAATAGATGTGTTTGAGCATGTTTCGGCATATTTGTGCTGCTCTTGAAATATACTAAAACTCAAGGCATATCCCTCAACCTGTTAAGACTCAAGTTTATTGTTGTCTTTTGGTATTAGATTTCTATCTTTCCTTTTCACCCTAAACTCTTCATTATTTCTATGTTGCTTGTATAGAAATTTAAATTACTTTTTTTAAAATGTGTGTATTGACCAAGAGAACATAGTGCTTTCACAATTCCTGAATAATTTTTTTCTTGAAGAACTCCAAGTTCTTAAATTAATGAAAATTCCTAAGTGTCTTAAATATTATGATACTATTTGTAAGGGAGGACTTGGGCACTGTTGAGATGGATTGTGGCGATGAAGAGATTGAGTGCCTGTGGGTTAAAATCAGAGGAGCCCATAAGAAGGTAGATTTTGTGATGGGAGTCTGTTACAGGCCACCCAGCCTAGGAGAAGCAGCTGACGAGCTTTTCTATAAACAGCTGGGGTTAATCTCTAGATCAATGCCTCTCGTTCTTGTGGGAGACTTCAATCTTCCTGATATCTGCTGGAAGTACAATAGAGCAGAAAGGAAGCTGTCTAGGAGGTTCCTGGAGTGTGTGGAAAACAACTTGCTTGCAAAGGCGGTGAATGAACCAACAAGGGAAGGTGCCCTCCTGGACCTGCTGTTTGTGGACAGAGAAGGCCTTGTGGGGGATGTGGCAGTAGGAGGACGCCTAGGACTAAGTGATCATGAGATGATAGGGTTTTCTGTTCTAGGTGAAGCGAAGAGGGTGGTTAGCAGGACCATTAAATTTCCAGAGGGCAGAGTTGGAACTCTTCAGAAGGCTGGTTGGCAAAGTCTCATGGGAGACAGTGCTTGAGGGCAAGGGAGCCCACGAGGGCTGAGAGCTCTTCAAAAAGGAGATCCTAGCGGCTCAGGAGAAAGCCATCCCCGCATTCCGAAAAAAAAGTCGGCAGGGGAAAAAACCATCTTGGTTTAACAGTGAGATCTTGAGTGATATTAAAAAGAAGAGGGATGTTTATAGGCTCTGGAAGAAGGGATGGACCTCTTGGGTGAACTACAGGAGGGAAGTGAGATTATGTAGAGAAAAAAATCAGAAGGGCTAAGGCTCAACTAGAAATCAGATTGGCAAAGTCTGTGAAAGATAACAAAAAATCTTCCTATAAATATATAAATAATAAAAGGAGGACTAGGGAGACCATACAGTCCCTATTGGACGCAGAAGGAGCAACAGTGACAGGGGATGAGGAAAAGGCTGAGGTACTTAATGCCTTCTTTGCCTCAGTCTTTAATTGTAAATAAAGTTGTTCCCTTTCTGTACAAACCCTGGAGCTAGAGGAGCAAAATGAGGCTCCCATGGTCCAAGAGGAGGTGGTCAGAGACTTGTTAGCCCAACTAGACACCCACAAGTCTATGGGGCCAGGTGGGATTCACCCGAGGGTATTGAAGGAGCTGGCTGATGTGCTGGCCAAACCCCTTTCCATCATCTTCCAACAGTCCTGGAAGCCTGGGGAAGTTCCACTGGACTGGAGGCTGGCTGATGTTGTGCCCATCTACAAGAAGGGTCGCAGGGAGGATCCAGGGAACTACAGGCCTGTCAGTCTGACCTCAGTGCCAGGGAAAGTCATGGAACAGGTGATCTTGAGTGCTATCATGAAGCACATGCAAGAGAACCGGGTGATCAGGCCCAGTAAACACGGGTTTACAAAAGGCAGGTCTTGCCAAACTAACCTGATCACCTTCTATGACAAAGTGACTCGGCTGCTGGACGAGGGAAAAGCTGTGGATGTGGTCTTCTTGGACCTCAGTAAAGCCTTTGACACAGTTTCTCAAAGCATTCTGCTATGGAAACTGTCAGCCTCTGGCCTGGACAGGCGCACACTCTCCTGGGTGGAAAACTGGCTGGATGGCTAAGCCCAGAGAGTGGTGCTTAATGGTGTTAAATCCAGCTGGAGGCCAATTACAAGTGGGGTTCCCCAGGGCTCAGTGCTGGGTCCAGCCCTGTTCAATGTCTTTATCAATGACCTGGATGAAGGCATTGAGTGCACCCTTAGCAAGTTAGTAGACAACACTAAGCTGGGTGGCAGTGGGGTCTGCTGGAGGGTCGGGAGGCTCTGCAAAGGGATCTGAACAGGCTGGACCACTGGGCAGAGTCCAATGGCATGAGGTTTAACAAGGCCAAATGCCGGGTCCTGCACTTGGGGCACAACAACCCTGTGCAGTGCTACAGACTAGAAGTCTGTCTACAAAGCTGCTTGGAGGAAAAGGACCTGGGGGTGTTGGTTGACAGCCAACTAAATATGAGCCAGCAGTGTGCCCAGGTGGCCAAGAAGGCCAATGGCATCCTGGCTTGTATCAGAAATGGTGTGACCAGCAGGTCCAGGGAGGTTATTCTCCCTCTGTACTCAGCACTGGTGAGACCGCTCCTTGAATCATGTGTTCAGTTCTGGGCCCCTCACCACAAGAAGGATGTTTGAGGCTCTGGAGCGAGTCCAGAGAAGAGCAACGAAGCTGGTGAAGGGGCTGGAGAACAGGCCTTATGAGGAGCGGCTGGGAGAGCTGGGGTTGTTTAGCCTGGAGAAGAGGAGGTTGAGAGGAGACCTCATTGCTCTCTGTAACTACCTGAAAGGAGGTTGTAGAGAGGAGGGTGCTGGACTCTTCTCCCAAGTGACAAGGGACAGGACAAGAGGGAATGGCCACAAGCTCTGCCAGGGGAGATTTAGGCTGGACATTAGGAAAAATTTTTTCACAGAAAGGGTCATTGGGCACAGGCTGCCCAGGGAGGTGGTTGATTAACCTTCCCTGGAGGTGTTTAAGGGATGGGTGGACGAGGTGCTGAGGGGCATAGTGTAGTGTTTGGTAGGAATGGTTGGACTCGATGATCTGGTGGGTCTCTTCCAACCTGGTTATTCTATTATTCTATGATTCTATGGTTCTATTTAATCCAGTGTCTAAAAATAATGTGCTAGAATACAGATGAGTAATTACCAAGGTGGTCCAATAGGCAGTGTACAGACACACACACTCATGGTCTTCCATGTTGTAACAAATCAGCTGAAGCAGCAGGAAGGCTTTACTTTAGCATCTAAGGGAATGTTGCCCAAGCCTAGAACACAGTGTATATGCTCAAACACGCAACTTTCATTCAAAACAGCATGTGTATAAAGAATTCAGGCACTAAGAAACATTAATAAAAAATGTCTAATTGCCAATGTTAGTCTGCATGATAAACAAAATGTGTTAGGTACACTAATTTATGGAGAGCAATTATATATGATTAGTACCACATCCAATTGAATGATTCATACCATTGGAATGTTAAAATCACTGGCTATACCCTGTTAGGAATGAGAGGGAAACTAAAAGACAAGCAATGGGTAGTGTACACTAAAGACAGTATTATCTGCTCTAAAATTATTGACAAAATAGGAAAAAACTTACTTAGAATGCTTATTGTTCAACATATTAAATTATAAGTCATTAAATGTGTTAGTGGTGCAGGAGCCAGCAGTGGGCTACCAGATTAAATTTAGAAAGTGCATGAACAGCTCTTAAAAAAAATCTATCTGAGATGCCTGGGTAGAAAAATTACACTGTGGAGGATGCTAATCAGGAGTTATGTGCAGGAAGTTTTACTACGTGAAATATACTTGGAGACTCTGAATATTCTCAAAAACTTTTTAATTAAAACAAAGATTTTGAAGAAACACGAGAAAGTTCTAGAAGATACTCTGTTTTGTTATACAATGAATTATTTCCTGACAGTTATCGAGGTAGTAGAGGACACAGTACAACTTCATTTTTATGTGCAAACAAACTACAGTCGCACCCAGTAGTAAAACAGCCAACAGCCTTTCAGGAGTCATATATCAGATTGTATTTTTCTTTCCGTCTTTTCTTGTCACTGTTTGAGTTAGAGGCTCCCAGCTCTTGCTGATTTCAGAACTCAGTAGGAATTAAGAACTGGGAAACACTACGTTTCTCAAGATCTCATGGCTTATCGCTCATGGCACTGGACCAACCCTCCCATGTGACATTCAAAACCTCTCCTTTTATCATTCATGCTGAGGGTAGCTGACCCCCGGTGCAGGAGATATACACATATATACAGCCAAACCCATGTTTGAACAGATTTGAAAGGAACAGAGTATTTTAATACAGATGCAAATGATAACTGGGAACTGTTTTAGAATATCTTATGCGTTGTCAGAAAAGGGGATTGAAAGGGGAAAAAGTTGTTTAGGCATAGAACAAAACTGTTTCAAAACTGAAAACTATCCCAATCAGGACTGAAAAGATTTTAAAATAAATAAATAAAGGGGGAAAATAAGACATTGATTATAGTGAATTAAAATCAACAAGATTATAATGCAAATAACTGAAAGAGCTAAAAACTGTAAGTCCTGCGATGTTTGGAAAATTATTGTTATTGGGTTTGTAATATATCAGAAAAAGTACTACCTAGCAATGACAGATGTCTACAGTGCAACAAATGTAAAATTATCAGTCTGCAGAAGAGGAAGACTCATTCAACAAATATTTATGATCTGGAAAGATGATACATTCATATTTTACAGAAAAGACAAAATATTTTCTATTGATAACAAGTAAGGAAGACATTAAAAAGCAGCTTTTAAATATTTTTGCATTTGTAGGACTGGATAAGTTTATGTAAAACCAAACATTAACTAAGAAACATCATGAAACACTGCTGTCCACTTTTCACAAATCTTGAAAAAGTTAACATAGTGACAACATCTTAAAAAAGAGATGTCTACATGTCTACATTGCTCTAGCCTATATAACTATATATGAATCCTGAGTTAAGTAATGATAATAATGTGATGTAACCAGTGAAGAAGTGAAGGCGATAGCATGATGTAGATGAATGTGGTTGTGTGGAAAACAATTGATTTTCATCATGTTTTGTGATGGTATTAAAGTTCTGATTGTTAAATATACCCGCATACCTGCATCTGTTGTAGTCAGAACAAAAATCAATTTATTTTCTTAGTGAAGATAATGTATAACAGATTACTAGATTACAGTCTACAAGCAAGAGCATAAAGAAGATACTCCTAAAAATAGCAAGGATTTGAGATCAACTCAAAAAGGTGTGGCATGAATAGTTGGAAGCTGATGTTATATGAACTTTTATTAGAAATGTATTTTAGATGCTATATTAATTCAACTGTGGAACTATTTATTAGGACATCGTGAATTCTAATTATTTGCAGTCTTCAAACAAAACTGAGTACCTTTCCCAAAGACACAATGTCTTAAACATAAATTATGAGTGCAGGGCAAAGATCAGGTGGCACTTTTGTTAGTTGTAATATCCCATGGCCCTAAATTCTGCAAAGCTTTCTGTTAAACCTAAAGTAATTTTGCCACTGACTTTAGTAGGACTAGTTCTTCTAGATGAATCACTTCTTGGAAGGACTGCATATAATCATATAAGACCATATGAGCTAGAGCTAATGGCCAAATATTGAGCTTGTTTGGTTTTGAAATCCAGTTATTAATTTTAAAAATTAAGTTGTCCCCATATTTAAGGCTTCATATTATTATTTTTATTTACAAGGAACTAACTTGTCGACAGCAAGGCCTATTAATAGAAGTAAAAGTACCTGCTAAGGGCAGAGAAAAAGGCAGCCCCAGTGCACAAGAAATTTAAAAGCACTCTAGGCAGAACACTAGAAAATATACAACCAAGTATAATCCTGTACCAGCATCAGGGAATGGGCAATATTTCCTCTAAATGAGGGGCCAAGGTGTCTGCATCAATGCAGATCAACCCTGCTGTCTGACACTTGTGGCTACCTGTACTACCATCCTCCAATGGTCATGTGTCACAGCCTAGATCTAGTGAATGAAATGGACTTAAAAAATTTGGTTTGACAGAACTCACTGAATGTTCCTGAAATTCAACAGAGGTTTGACGAGGCTTCCTAACTCAAACAGTTCTGTCACTTCAAAATTCAATGCTGAGGCTGGGTTATCGGTTGGGTTATAAGACCATTCTTACCAAAGAAAGAAAAAAACCTCTTATTCCTCTCTACGTCCTATTCAACAAGACTCAGAAAATTCTGTATATATTTTCGTAGTGTGTGAAGAAGTATGAGACAACTTTAACTAACATTTTATCATGACTTTCTTTTAATAATAGTTATGGAAGAGGTAGTTTCTCTGTGCCAAATTAGAGACCGCTGCTTGAATGAAATCTCTCTACCTAGGGATTCTTCCCACCTCTTCATATATTTGCATTTATCTTCCAAATCTATTTTAATGAGCTCTATATAAAAATGAGAGCTCATACTTCTCGAGCCTGATGAACAGGTAATTACTGTTTTGATTCCCATGAGAGGTCTTTGAAAATCCATCTTGTCATGGAAGTTAAGGGTGTAATGTTTTAATTGTGGGTAGGAGAGTGCTGGGACAGTGCTTAAGCTGAATAATCTACCATGTAACCATTGTCCAAAATATCTTTACAGAAATGACCTATCAATTGTAACACAGCTTTCACTTGTATGTTAAAGAGAGGTTCAATTTTTCTGCTAGAGAGTCTCAATTATCCTCTGCTGAACTAAGAGCTGGTTTTAGTATTTCTCTCCTCCATGAGTTTGGAATAAGAGAGAAAATAGTATGCTCTACAGATCAAAATTCAGTTTTGTACTTAATTGATTAGCTTCTGGCAATTAACAGGAGTACCTAACATGAATAAAGGCAGGAGAGAATTACCTTTTTCAATCTATTTTTAGTGTCTATCAGCTGCATTCAGGTAATAATCTCAATCCTTTACTTCCAGTTCTAAAGGGCCATGGGATTCTCATGCTGCTAGATATCGGATCAAAAGATGCCAGTTCCAGAAATCTTCCCCCTCCACCAGCTATTAGACAGATGATGTAATGGATGCACACATGGGTAATGGGTGCAGCAAATTCTGACTGCCTCGAGACACAGCGACTCTGGGAGCAGTGCTGCAATGGGAAACCTCTGTATAGCAATAGCAGCAGCAGTGCAGTTCAAATTTCCAGAGCAAAGAGAGCATATCAGAATTGATTCAATCCTTTTTTTGTTTCAGGTCAGAGTCAAACAAGAAAACAAGACCTGGGAACAGAAATCTGGCCAAAGCAGGGATTTGTGGGCCTATCTTGGGAGGAGAGAAACCTCCAGCTGAGCCATGAACATATGACAGGCATAGATGCTGGAAGAGGAGCTGAAAGTGGAGCCTCCTACAGTTAATTTTCAACAATTAGGTCAGGAATTAATTTTTCTAACATCTAATTTTCCCAAATTAGATTGTATCATCCCTTGCATTGCACAGATTAAATGAAATAAAACAGTTTGAGAATTCACGTTAAGTTCATGACTCTTGCTTAAGAGCCAGAATTAAAAAGGTTATTTTATTTAACCATTTCCTCAAGAATAATAGTTGATTTTGTTTAAAATTCTATTTCACTTCAAAAGTGAAATTTTTAATTTCTGACGGAAATAATGTTTCTTTGAAGACAAATGAAACAAAATGTCTTTCCTCAGATTAAAAGAAACCTTTCGGTTAATACAAAATGAATGTTACACAGTTTGCATTTCAGAGAGAAAAAAATAATTTAGCTTTGGGTTGACTCAGAGGGTATATTTTCTCTTTCTTTTTTCAGCATCAAACCAAAAATGTATTTTTTTTTTTGCTCAGTTCTGTACACGGATACAAATGGAGCCTACAAGAGAGACAGGTGCTCAGCATCTATGAAACTCAGACCATTAAAGTAACAATTTTACCCTATTGATCTCAAAGAGAAAGGAAATTGTACAATGAATATATTTAGAGACGATACTAAAATAGGAAAGACTGGAAATAACAAATATCAGATGATCTTAGAAAGCTTTAAAATAAATACTACTTAATGTGGATAAATGTGAAATAATACACTTGGGGGAAAATACTATCTGGCATAAAATCAAAGAGGCATACTACAGGAAGAACAGTAAAGTGGAAAAGATTTGGGGTGAGAGATAAGAACATATTGACACGAGGTTTCAATTTAATGACGTTGCACAAGTAGCACATCTATTTGTGAAAACAGAGAGATATGAATTAAGATTTTTACTTGCTTATCGCTAAAGTTTGTCATTAGCCAAATTCTCTGATGTTTGAAGAAGTCAATTTGTGCAAAATATCCTTCAATTTTTTGTTACATTATCTTTCTTCAAACAAATTTGCTTTTATGTTCAGTAAGCACAGCAAGTGTCTTAGAGAGTCCAGCAAATTATGACAGAAACAAGTATTGCAACGAGTGATCTGTGTCATGAGAGGCTTCATGGTTAGAGCTTAAGGAAAAGAAGCTATGATAACAGTCCTTAAACATTTAAATGGCAATAGGCCAAAATGAGGGAGAGATGATTAACTGAGGCTGGAAGATGCATGATAACGGACAATAACCTGAAAGACGAAAGACATGTATATAAAAATTAAAAACAAAATGTAAGTCACAAAGACAATGAAATGAAGGGCAAATTTACCCTAAAGGTAGTTAATATATCATGTCTACATATGCTTCAAAGGAATGTTGATAAAACTTTGAGGTTATTTACAGAAGCAAACCTTTCCATATAGGGCATTGGAATATTCTACATAGATGAACTTTTCCACTTATTCCAGACTCAAATTAAAATCATACAATCATAGAATGAGAGAATGGTTTGGGTTGGAAGGGATCTTAAAGTTCATCCAGTTCCAACCCTCCCTGTCATGGGCAGGGACATCTCACACTAGACCAGGCCACTCAAGGCCCCATCCAACCTGGCCCTGAACACCTCCAGGGACAGGACATCCACAACTTCCCTTGACAACCTGTGGAAGTATATCACCAACCTCACAGTCAAGAATTTCTTCCTAATGTCTAGCATAAATCTTCCCCCTTTCAACTTATAGCCATTCCTCCTCATCCTATCATTATATGTCTTTGTGATAAGTCCCTCCCCAGCTTTCTTGTAGGCCCCCTTCAGGGACTGGAAGGCTGCTATAAGGTCTCCTTGGAGCCTTCTCTTCTCCAGGCTGAACAACTCCAACTCTCTCAGCCTGTCCTCATAGCAGAGGTGCTCCAGCCATGGCATTGTATTCGTGGCCCTCCAATGGACCCTTTTCAAGGGTTCCTTATCCTTCTTATGTTGGGAATTCTGGAACTGGACAAAGTTCTCCATGTGAGGTCCCACAAGAGCAAAGTAAGAGGGAAAATCACCTCCCCCAACCTTCTGGCCATGCTTCTTTTGATGTAGACCAGGATACAGTAGGCCACCTGGGCTGCGAGCACACATTGCCAGCTCCTGTCAAGCTTCTCATTAATCAGCACCATCAAGTCCTTCGCTGCACGGCTGCTCTCAGACACATCGTCTCCCAGCGTGTATTGAAACCGAGGATTGCCTCAGCCCAGGTGTAGGACCTTTTAACTTGCCTTGTTGAACTGTGTGTAGTTCACACAGACCCACTTCTCCAGCTTGTCCAGGTCCCTCTGGATGACATCCCATCCTTCTGGTGTGACAACTGCACCACTCAACTTGGTGTCATCTGCAAATCTGCTGAGATTACACTTTATCTTGTTGTCCGTATCATAAATGAATATATTAAACAGCACTGGTGCCAGTACGGACCCGTGAAAGACACCATTTGTCACAGGTCTCCATCTGGACATTGAGCCATTGAACACTACTCTCTGGATGCAACCATCCAACCAATTCCTTATCCACTGAACAGCCCACCTGTCAAAGCCATATCTCTGCAATTTAGACAGAAGGATATTGTGAGGGACCATATCAAAGGCTTTGCAGAAACCCAGATAGATTGCATCCATTGCTGTTCTCATTTCCACTGCAAAAGTAATTTGCGTTTCGCTCTGCTTCTTTCAATTTTCTAAATTTAAAATTCTTTTTTATGTTTACGAGGCTGGCAAGATGATGGGTATGTTTTGCTTTGTTAAGGTTTTTCCAATTCAAGCTGACAAGGCTTAACCTGGAAAAACAGAAGGGCTGGCAGGCATTGTTGGGTTTATCAGGCTTGTCATCGATGTTCAGATCCATCCCTGACCAAGCACAATAGGCAGCTGTCTGAAACCCTCAAGTCCAGGACTGAAGGCTTCAGAACCATAATGTTTTTGTTAATAAGTGTCTCAGTTAATCAATCATTTTTCCTAAAGGAAATGTTCTAGAGCTTCTTCAGATGCAATAAGGTAGCTCAAGACAAGCTCATATCCACAGCTTTAAGGAGCTTTCTGTAACAGTACAATATTTTATTTCCAAATGAATATCGAGTTTCTGAAGAACAGAATGACAGTCTCAGATGAAAATGCTTTTAAAAAATAAGAAAAAGTCTCTAAGTTTCTTTCCTAGTATACTCCTGCTCAATCCAAGCTTTGCCTGCAGGGATTTCAAGATGGAAATCACAGGGCTAACATTAAAACCTTGTTGAAGGATTAGAGGCCACGTCCTGGGACAGGTTAAATTGAACGCAGCTCCATTGACTTCAGTAGAGTTTTACCTTTTCACAGCAATTGAGGATCTGACCATAAGAAGATCTTGGGCTGGTTTATTACAGGAATAAGTAGGTATGTTCATATTTGATTTCTGGCTCCAAGTCTTCTTGATTTGTTATAGTTGTCTATTCCTTGGTAAACTTAAACAAAAAATGGCATGTAGAGTCAAAAAAATGAAATTGCTTTGCAGGATAGGAAATGTGAGAAGGAAGCTTGCCAATGCAAAGTTGTGTTGTCTCATTTTCATGCATTATGCCACACGTTTTAATTCCATGTGCACACACATTTTTTTCACAGAACTATTGTCCTACTTAGTGTATTGACTGGAATTAGGCTCCTGTTCTACGCTTCCTTTTATCTATTCTATCTTATATGTGGGCCCTAGCCTAATTTACAATCCTGCCATCCAAAGACTACATAAAATACACAAATTATTCATTTCTTCGTGAACTTTTCCATAGTCACTAATTAATTTTTTTTTTAGCATCTTATGAGAAAAATGTTATCATTTTCTTTCCACAGAGGAGAGACAGGCAAGGAATATGGCTTGTTTTGGGCCACAAAATGTTTCAGTATCATGCCCCAAGCTCCTGGCTCTCAGCTTGTATTTATTTCTTCTCAAAGAAGAGAGGGAGCCATACTTACAGCCTCCAGTATGTTCACTGGCAGGCATGAAGGCTAGTTCAAAAGGCAGGACCAAAATACCACAGTGAAAGTCCTCAACTAGTGATGAACGCAGTCATCAAAAGAGGGCCATGAAGATGATCAGAGGGCTGTAGCACCTCTGCTATGAGGACAGGCCAAGAAAGTTGGAGTTGTTCAGCCTGGAAAAGGGTCTACAGCTTAACTACTTGATCATACTTTGAATTTGGGAAATCTTCTTGTATTTTATACTTTTTTTTTCTTTACACACAACATGGCATGGGATTCTCAGCAACAGGCTTCCTTGCAGCAAGAAGAATCTTTGATAGTACCTTTGACTTTGAAGTATCTGGTTTTGTCATGTCAGACCTCTGAAAATAATGTAAATTTGCTAATATTGATGAAGCATGTGTTATAACTACTCTTAAATTAAGTCTGCAAAAAGTATGAAGTAATGTGTAAGCAACCTTGCTGTACAGTGAAACCTCAGGTCCTTCTAATTCTTGCTTCACTAATAATATACAGTAATAACTTACAATATAAAAGGAGAGATTCAGGACAGTTGATTTCACAGTCTATCAGAAACACATGCCTCAAAGAAATGTTTGTGTATTTGCTCCTCAAAACTGGTTCAGAAATTATGTATACTCTTTTTTAATGCGGTTATTCATACAACTAAATTAAAGCATGTGGAAATGTTATTGGTATGCTCCTTCTCACCTCAATATTTTATCTTTGTTATGATAACAAAATGTTGTACTGTCCCAGGTTACATAAGTCCTCTGCTTGCTGTAGACTCTTGATATCGTGCTGTTGTAAGACATCATGACTTCTCTATGGCACTTTCCTTGCAAGAGTACCTAGAGGACCTACATACTCATTTGATCACTCTTACTTTGCACCCACCAGGATCCTATTTTGCCTTAGCCTCCTTTTCAGGGTTTTTCATAAGCAACTAAAAGAGACAGAGATATAATTAAAGATATGGTTACATCTCTTTTTCACAAGAGAATACGATCTCTCCTATGTTGGAAGTGTGCTGACCATCCTGAGAATGCTGTTTACAGTACTTTTGGCTGGAACTAGAAATAGAAATGTCAGAAGATCCAAAAGGAAGCAAATGCTTGGGAAGTTTTTGATCCAAGGTGCAGATTACAAATGTTCAGGACTTTTACTGTAAAGCTTCTGGATAAACAGATGAACTTTAAATATTTAACCAAATGTCACATCTTGGAAGGTTAAAGCTGACTGGAAATGAGGTTCTAACCTTTGGTCACATTGATCTCACTAACACAAGAAAATAAATCTGAAGTAAACTATAGATTTAGCTGTTATATGGCAATATGGCCTCTCCAGATGTTGCATTTCAGTGATGAGTTTCTCTTGTTGGATTTTTAGAATGGATATTCAGAGTTCTCTAAACACCTGTGCTCTGTCTAGACAGACATCTTTTAATCTACCAAGTCACAATTCAGATTTTTTTCTTTTTAATCCTAAACCCTTTGAAAGGAAGGTCACATCAGACAGAAAAGATATTGTACCCCTCAGGTAGAGTAAATGATGCACTGCAGCCACCTTAGTAGCAGAGACACTAGGCAGATGGATGGACATATGTATTCCTACAAATACCTGTTAACAGAGCTTTGCTAATCTAAAGGTCAGAAAGTAAAGAATATCAGCTTGGATACTCCTCCCTAGAGGACATGTTTTTCAGGACTCTGAAATCACATTGGCAGCTTATGAAAGATGTAATCTTGCTCCCACGTCTCATGCAAAACCACAGGAAATAGCACTCATGTTCCTCACACCAGAAGTCAAGACACACATAATCAGGTGCCATATAGTACTTTACTATAAAATGTAGTCAAGAGGCTTTGGCTTGTTTTTGTGGTCAAACAACATCTGTATTAATCTATAAAAATTATTTCTTCATTGTCACCATCATAGAGGCGTTTTTATGATTCATCCTTCAATTAGCTGCCTTTCTGGACACATTCTGCTCTCTGATGGTCAGCATTACAATCATTCCGCACAGCTACTTAATGCCAAAATGGGGTTATGTAGGACTGCTTCACCTCTTATGGCCTACTTCTCTTTTTTTTTTGAACACTTTACACTTCACTTATGCCAATATAAATGTACCAAAATGTGAAAGTGGAGTATTAACACAACTAATTATCCAATGAGCAATTTACGTTCTCAATTCTGCAACAGTTATATTTAGCCAATGTTAGAGAAAATAAGGAAAATGAAGTTGCTGAACAAAATTGATTGAAGCCTTATTACAGCAAAAAGCTAGATTATTGCGTAGGGCTGAGTTTTTAGAATACGTACTGCTTTAAAATTCTAAAAATGTATATCTTTTTTAGATGTTTGTAAGGCATTTGGCAAACACTGCTTAGAAAATGATAGTGAAATTAAATGTTAATAATTGAATAGCTTAGTTTAAGTCAGTAATGGAAACTTATTTGAAGAACTCAGCCTCTGCTGTGAAGGACATATCTCAAATCATGCAGGAAACAGGAATTAATTTCCAGCAATTTCCGCTAATGAGAACTTAGACAAGAGAAGATATTGTAAACTAGATATTACACACCTAAGCCAAGGCTTGAAGTCTAGTTTAGTTGACTAACACCACTGCATGACAGTTTTGCATACTACCTGTCCAGAGAACACCAGTTCTAACAGGCAATAACTATGTTTTAAAATCAATGTTGTTTTGGGTGTTGTCACAATGTCCCCTGTTCCATACCCAAAAATCTAAAATATTTGTTATAGTTCCAAGACTAAACATGAAAGGCTCTACCTATTCAGACCATAATTTTAATTCTCATCAATCACTTCTTTCACCATCCTCCTTTCTCAGGACACCATATGAGCTCTCAGGAAATCTGAAGGCTCCTAAAGAGAAAGGGTAGAGAGAAAGCTATTGGAAGGGACAAAATGTGAGGCATAGCCTCCTCTCATCCATCCATAGCTGTTGCTAAAAATGTGAATCCCAGAAGATAGCCACTGGCTCAGGAAGCTTGAGAAATTAATACGGATGTAGCAGCATTGCCAAAGGATAGAGTGAGGTGCCAAGAACCTAGAGCACAAGTGAACTGAAAATATCTATCTCCACACAGATGGTTTTGGGATCTGCAGTCTAGCAGGTCTGAGAGTCATTTCCACAGCCTATCCTGCCACAAAGTAGAGAAAGGATAAGACTCATCTGCATTGGAACAATTCAGTAGCCATATCTATATGGAAATCCTTTAGGAAATATTCTCCTTTAGCCTCTTCCCTAGAGTTTTTACTGCTAGAGGGGACAATCAAACCCAGACATATTACATACAGATTATTCACTTAATCTCATTTCAACAATTATTGGTATGTCTCCTCCTGCACTTGTTCCAAACAGTCAAATGTATCTCCTTTTAATTGCTGCATAAAAGGGTGTCACTTTTCATTGCATTAAAACCTAAGGTTCAGAATCAGATTTTCCTTATAAAATAAAAGAGAAATGAATTTGATCGAGGAAATTGTAACTAAATTAAGATCAGCATTAGATAAACAAATCCTTAAAAGGCTGCTAGCTATTGATTTACTCTCTGGCTCAGAAACTCTTTCCCACGCTTAATGGGGAATACATATTTAAACCCTAGGGTCTGGTCTACACCAGGGAAACTTCTCCCCAATTGTCAGTGGTTTTAGAAGTGATTTGCCAGCATAGTTTTAAAAGTAATTGGAATTGTTTAGGCTTCCTGTGTCGGAATAAAGTAAGAACAGTTTGGATTGTTCGGTACTCCATCTATTCTAGGACTTGATCTGGCTTTTAAGCAAGAATTCAAGAGCTCATACTAAGAAGTAATGGCACTCTCAGGAGCTCTGTCTGGCCAAACTTCACAGCTTTCTTCATCACTCCCATTGTTCCCAGGATTTTTATTATATTTCAGGGATAGAAGAGAGTTTTTTGAAACGTACTGCTCTTAAGCACCAAACTCATAAAATATTTCATAGGAACAGATTACAAGTGTTTTAACATAGTGTAGCTATTTATGAATTTGTGTCTCAATAAATAACATCAACCAGTAAGTAATGTTGAAAATGCGCAGGCTGACAGACTTTCTAGGTAATATTATCAATACTATTGACTGTAGTATAGTTCTGCGTTAGGTCTTCAAGCAAATTTCTGTTTGAGTATAACACCTGTAAAAATGCAAGCTTGAACCTTGAGTCTCTAGACACATTTCTTTTGATGAATATTCTTATAATACATCCTGAGTAATTTTATAGCACCAAGGATGACTACATAACATGACCAAACAGTTGTTACTTGCAAAAACTCTTATTATAAACTCAGAAAAATTGTGATATTAACAGCTTGTCTACAAAGGGGAAGAAAAAAAAAAGCCTTCTATAACTTCTGAATTATGAAAAGGGCAGTCTTACAGTTTTGCTTAACAATCCTGAAAGTACTTATTTAACTGCATATATTTGGTGGATACAGATGTAAGGTTTCTATTAAATAACAGCTGTATTTCCTGGCCCTTTTAATAGTAAAAAAAGGAGTTTGTAGAATAAGTATTTAGCTCTGCTTTCTCCAGTAGATGTCACTTGCAGTACATAATAATTCATGTAAAGAAGTCAGAGTATATAGAATTGCATTGCTTTCTTTGAAATATGCAAGTCAAATTAAAAAGGCATTTTAGTGCCCTGTGTATGTAGTAAGTTTGGCATTTGGTTTATTTTAACAGATGGCATTGAAATAACAAAAGGTAAACCACTTTTGTTTCCAGTTGATCAGTGAGGATTATGTCTGTATCTCCTGTAATTTGAAATAACAGAAGGAGACAAATTTACTTGTTGACACATGTGAAGTCTGGGTCACACATGATCTAATATTGTATTGACAATTAGGGTTTGGTAATTACTAGATT
The DNA here is from genome assembly GCA_033459285.1 of Clamator glandarius. Classification (NCBI taxonomy): domain Eukaryota; kingdom Metazoa; phylum Chordata; class Aves; order Cuculiformes; family Cuculidae; genus Clamator; species Clamator glandarius. Next base: position 3,968 of record JAUNZM010000311.1, on the reverse strand, counting down.
TACTCTAATGAGAAAATATCTTATGTAATTTTTTTTACTTCAGCAGCATTAGCATTGTGGATGGAATTTAGTTGGGAAAAATTATAGGACACATACTCCAGCAGCAGCAGTTTTCTTGTACCAACAAAGGAGAACTTCTGGGTGTACGATGTATTCAGAGAACACTGTCTTGCATCATGGTTTATTAGAAAAGTAAGCAATGTTCTAGGAAGTTCCTATATGATACATACTATTTTTAATTGATTTCTTTTACTGTAGTTATAGTGTAAAAACATTGCCTTCATTTGAATCACTATGGACTTAGCATATCCAAAAAACCTCATCTTTGGATGCTCAGGATCTCAAGGATACAATGTGTATCTATGATCTCAAGGTCACTGCTGATGGTGAATTACCTGCAGAGGTTCACATTTTATAGCTTATATAATTTTCTTTGTCTCCAACTGACACGTCTGCAGAGACTCCACATTATAGGATTTAGGCACTAGCGGTTCACTTGCTGGTTCATCAGTGTGTTTGATGTTTCCTGCTTAGAGCCATCTCTCCTCCGCTCACCTTAGCAGTCCTTCCTTTCATCAGGCACAAGATTGTCAGGACGGCTGTATACATTTACATTCCCACTCTCTGTTGCATGGATGAAGTGAGTAGGAGACCCAGTTTTGTACTTTGGTCTTCTCCTTCTTCCTTCCTGGTTTCTGATCAAAGGCCCACAGAAAAAATCTCAACACAGGCTGGTTTAAAGAAGGGATTAAAAAGTAGCTGTGTTGTCTTATCTTACTCCTGGTTTATTCCTCTGTCTTCCCCAGGCAACCACACACATACACAGTTATGAGAGTTTTGAGAAGGAATGCCTACCCAAGTAGGCAGGAACCACAGAGATGTGGACATAAGCTTCACTGCCATACTTTTGCACAAGAGGCTTGAATAAATCAGATGCAGATAAATCATGTCCGGTTCAGGGAAGTGTTTGAGGAATCTAGCATGGAATAAGAGTGGAGATCATTAAAGTTTTGTCCCTTATCCCCAAAGAAACCTGGTGTAGACTATTTATAGGAGGAGTAAAAGCCTAAAAATACAAAAGAAGTATATTTTTCCTCAAAATGCAGTTGAAGGTGAAATACTGCATGGGAAACTCAAAACACATCTGCTGCATATTTGGTCCAGGGAGAGCTACTTGTGATCTTTTTTTGCCTGACACAAGGCGGGGAAAGGTTGTTGGAAGTAGACAGGCCGAAAAAAATCAAGAGATCTTTCTCAACAAAAAAAGAGTGCATCCTCTTGAACATGGGAAGAGACATACTTGGTATAAATCTAGATCACATACAGTGAGCTAGGTCTCTGTTTATTTGATCTGTTAACCAGAGCAGAGGTGTGGGGTTCAGGTGGTCTAAAATGAAGTGTTCTGTTTTGCCTGCTTCAGGTCACATACAACGTATTAGATCTGTAGAAGTTTATATCCCCAGTCACATGCCAGAGGTTAGTATCTGTAGACTTAAAGAGGGCTTACAAATAACAGATAGAGGCAGTTTGTTGGAAAGAGAAGAGAAGAGAAGAGAAGAGAAGAGAAGAGAAGAGAAGAGAAGAGAAGAGAAGAGAAGAGAAGAGAAGAGAAGAGAAGAGAAGAGAAGAGAAGAGAAGAGAAGAGAAGAGAAGAGAAGAGAAGAGAAGAGAAGAGAAGAGAAGAGAAGAGAAGAGAAGAGAAGAGAAGAGAAGAGAAGAGAAGAGAAGAGAAGAGAAGAGAAGAGAAGAGAAGAGAAGAGAAGAGAAGAGAGAAGAGAAGAGAAGAGAAGAGAAGAGAGAGAAGAGAAGAGAAGAGAAGAGAAGAGAAGAGAAGAGAAGAGAAGAGAAGAGAAGAGAAGAGAAGAGAAGAGAAGAGAAGAGAAGAGAAGAGAAGAGCATCTGGGAATAAGTTAGAAATAAAAATCCTGACAAAATTAATCAGGTTTCTGGGGACTGTCAAGATTCATGCTCTTTGGCTGCATTAATTTTTGCTCTCTTTTTTTTTCTCTATTTTCTTCAAGAAAATGGAACTTGTCAGAAAATAAAAATAATCCAGTCCTCTGAAACTTTGACCTCATGCAAGCTCTTGGTGTTGTTCTGAACTGAAGAATGGTCTGTAATGCCATTGCCTGTTTTCATGAGTTATGCAATAGCTACTCTGAGCTTAGCACGATCAGGAGAGCCACATTTCTTTTGAGCATCATTCAGATTCCATGATGATGGGTGCAATGTAATTCTAAAAACCATAGAAGAGTTTTGGTATTTATTTCCTTTGCTTGTAGGCACATACAGTTTTTACAATAATTTCCAATGTAAAGAGAGGGTAGTTTCTCATTTAAATGAAGATGATGTACTTCACTGAAGGTGCAATAGGTTACAAACAGCCAAACAAAACCTTCTGTATTATGTAACCTAAATATAAGAGGCACTTCATCAGAAGATCTCATGTTCTCTTATGAATTCCATGTTATGACATTGCAAAGCTATGTATTACGAGCTCCATTGTACAAATATGGAGGGAGGCATGTAATTCACTTCTGATAAACCTGGCCAGCCAGTGAGAGAGTCAGAAGGAAATCTAAGACTGTTGATTTCAAGCCCATGAGATAACTTTCCCTTTTGCTCTTCCTAAAAGGAGATTAATTTCTCTCTCCACAGATTCTTAAGGTCAGAGGGAACATCCCTGAAAGAGTAATTTGGCCTTTTACATTCCTGAGTGACTTTTTCTGACTTATCTATTGTTTATTCATGCTGTGGAATAACACAGATCTAAAGAATTTATTGTAGAAAGCTTTCTGAATTTAAACATGGCACACACAGGTATCTTTTGATATTGTGATGGCATGAGAGACTCGTCAGCTTCTGACAAGCTCATCTAGGGGGTTGGGGAGGACATGAGGTTATCCCTTTCCTAAGTTACTCGACATCTGGGTTTCTCCTTCTGCAATGTTTTGACACAAGTTAATTGCCAGCTTCATTCATGTGAGTGGATGCTTTTAAAGGCAGCACTGCAGGAAGTCATGTGCTGCTTCTTAAAGAACCAGAGTACCCTATAGCATTTCCAAATTGATATCCCCGCTTGGTTTTGCTATCAGTATTGGTAAATGTATACATTTAGCTTCACTTGACCCAATGAAGCTTCATCTGTCATGACAGAAAGTAAGGCCATCAGGCTGGATGCGAAGGACATTGAAGAAAGGGAGTTGGTTAGTATATTAGAGTGAGTATTAAGTAATCAAAATACAAGAGAAACAAACACACTTGAGTAATTTTAAACAGGCAGATTACTTCTGACAGTTTTACTTCTTGGTTCTGTGTTCTCATCAACATATCAAATAATTAAATTTCAAATATCCACGGAACTCACAGGTAAGACAGGCAACCCAATATTTTTTCATTGCTTACAGCCAGAAAAATGAAGAAGCTCTGATTTAAACGGTCAGGCTGGCCATCCTTCAGGCTATCACGCTTTTAAATCACTGTGCTCCAGCAACTTGCTCTGAGACTCGCAACTCATCTGATTCCCGCCTCTGAGAACTAAATTCTCTGAAACAAGTAGATAACCTCCACTGGCTGTGATATTATGACAGTACTTTGATAGCAGGTGATCATTCTACTGAAGTTAAGTGAAGTAAGTAATTATTCTATTTTACAATATTGCTGTTCAGGTACTGTTGGCAGCTGAATTTTTTGTCGTATTAAGCAATGCAACATAAAAGATTGGAAACTCAAAATTATAATTCTCTTGGGGAAAAACTTTAAAAATGTATCTGGTCACTTTATACATGGCAGGTCCCCAAGTAAATGCTGATTGCAAAAATATAACACATTCAAAAAGGATATTTATGTGTTCCCTCTTCAGTACATGTGCAATATTTTTCTCCCATGTCACAAAAACTGTAACCACAATTTACAGGTATATGCACAGTCAAATTGCTATTGATCTAGCAATACCTTTCTTTGATATC